>WURT03343652.1:0-24083 GCA_009936505.3 Holothuria glaberrima | reverse complement strand
TACCATCAATAGAAATATTGAACTTAAAGCTGTCCCTGTTGTTGAAGATCATATAATTAGTTTTCTCTACGTTCAATAAGAGCTTATTTACAGCAAACCACTTAAAATAAAGTTTAAGTTCACGACACACTAGCTCTTCCAGACGATTTGGGTCAGAATCACTGAAGAAGATGTTTGTGTCATAAGCAATGAAAAGGTATCATTCTATAGATAAGGATTGTCCTTTGAGAGCTTTTAGCTCCAGCTGCAGGTCTTGGACTGCTTTCCCGTGTTTTAGGAGGGCGTTCCTGTGGAGGTAGGCCTGCTGGTTTGTAGCCTATTAAAGATGGATATGGTCGTCTTCTTTTGGGTTCTTTCTAGGGGGTTTTCTTCCTGCTCTCCAGAAAGGCTATATCCATGACTGCATTGTCCTCTTCTTCAGAGGAGAAAAGATCTTTTCCTGGAGTCTCTGGTAAGGGGGAAGACCCGACGTTGAAGTGCTTGGCAAAGCGATATCGGAATGAGCCTTCCCCAGTAAAGATAGTCAGTACTTCTAATTCCGTTCACACCTCCAAGTTCAATTGAAATTTTGTGGGCTGGATGCAAGCAAGTTGAGGGAATAAGTACACGTGCGTGGACTCCATTGCATTTTATAATTGATGGGACAAAAACCGAGTTGAACTTTGCCTAAGTAAGAATTTGGGGTCCCTTAAGCGGGGCCGTGAGCCTTGAGTCGTAAAGGTAGAACTAATTTACCAGCAAGAGAATGTCGGGTCCGGTACTAGAGTAGAGACAGTCCTTTAAAAAGGTCCGAGGATCGAAGAAAGACCTTTTAAGCGAGAAAATTACAGCCGTGAGGAAAGGCTTAGAGAGTAAACTAAAAATCTTTTTTTAAGATATGTACAACCTGTGAGTACAAATTGCGGGTACACTCGGATCACCGGTGGGCCGATAAAGCCGTATAATTTCTACGTAGAGATTGCTCCACATTGGAAGGAACGGAAATTTCGATCGAGATGTAGCAAAAATAGCCAATCATCAACCAATTGGTAATATTTGACAGTACGTAACGGGATGAAAGGAATAAATCAAATTTCGAGAGAGATTTAAAGATTACAAGGGCGTCACTACCGGGAAGGTGTCTGCCATGAAGTAGACACCATGTCACTGTGAAATAGAAGCCTTTGGAATGTGATACAACTCAACTTGACTGCTCGTCCAGGATGAGTTGTTGGCATTAGTGGTCATGTGCGTTGGGTCACAGTCGGACTGGACATAATCAAAAAGGCTTTATCTACAGATTATTAGTTACGCATGGAGCGAACACATCAAGCAGTCGGCTGATTTTTCAAAGGCCGTTTCATAAAGATGAGTCGTCTTTCTTTGGGTCGATGGCAGCTGCACACTACCACAGTCTTACTAAGCTTTGACTACTGCCCCCCCCACTTCGACTTCACTACGAATATCAAACAGTTTGATACTCCGATGTGGTACAAGAAGACTCTCGGACAGTAATCGCGACAGACAGTCAGGTCCAGAACATAATTTGGCACACACCTAACCGACCCGTCTGCACACGACTTATTTTTCACTGCCACGCAGCAGTTGGTGCAGTATGCGCTGGTTTTCACCTACTAATATCGTGAGGTCGGGCGCACGCGTTTGTTGTAAACTTGAAAGTGCGTGCACTTTGTATTCTGACAGTCCGATAGTCACCAAAGAGGGGCGATTTTCCGTCTCCTGTGCATGCAGTGCCTCAAAACTAAAAAGGCCAAATCTTTAAAATGCTTACTATCTTGGTGCTTAGCGCGCATCCTTCACATGCACCAGTTGTCCGATTAATTCAAGAAGGACGGAGTGTGCCATGGATTATTACAAAATCCCGTGCAACCTTCGTGATCTCAGCTCCCACCTTTCAAATTTGCTGCGTCATAAAGAAATCGAATGGCCGTTTTTCCTGGCTAGTATGAAACGAAAGGGCAAGCTTTACGGTCCGTTTACGGCGTATTGATTGATATTTCGTATATGGGTCATTGCTCACACAACTGTCGCCACACTTACTTTCCATAGATATACTCAAAATGTTTATCCATACGAACCTAACACGATCCAAGATGAATGTTACTGAGGAAGGTCATAAAAGTCTTTATCAGTTTTACCACTGCATGCTTGGAAATTTATGTCAAGTTTTTAGACTGTTTAATCCTGATGGCATCGATTTGTCTCAGATTTGGGCAATACATTGTTGGAGAAAGATCCAAATAGTTGCATTCCTATTTGGTCAATTGTGTAGGTTGTACACAGTGCAAAACTTTGATCACGTGTTAAGATCATTGTCAAAGTCTTTTAATGCAAACACTTATGATTGGGCAACTATCGTAAACTTGTCAAAGAAGCAGCATTCATTTGATTATAAAAATGGAAGTTATATGGATGCTCCAAATCAAACCAATGTATGGGATGGTTTCGCCAAATGATGAACAAAGAGGCAATAGACGTCTTTAGTCCCTCATTTTCTTTGCAATTATTAATGTGCCCACAGCAATAATAGCATCCTATTGATCTTTGGGGTAATATTTCAAGGTGGGTCGGGGAGGGGTTCTCAATTGTTTTCGGTGCAGGACAGCATTGGCCCTAGTTTATGATGCTTTGTCACTTTTGTTGTAGCCAGCAGGGTCAATACATGGTTAGACAGGGGCTCATTCTTTAGGGCGAATCTCACACACAAAAACCTTTAAAGTGCTGCAAGGGGGGGGGGCAGTTGCAAGTCTAGGTAATCTTAACTTGGTGGCTTCTTAGAGGGCGCCACAAGGGACTATATTAGACCTACGCCCCAATAAGGTTGGTGCTGAGGTGAGAAAATTTGACATTCCGAACGAGCTAGATAGCAGAAAAACACACTCTCTATTACATATTTGCCATCGAACTTCCACGTCTCCAATGCGTGTGTCACTAGTATGGGGAGAAATTTGGCATCCCAACCCTCCTAACATTGTAGGATATACTCTTACAACACACATTTGTAATTGGAACTCTTCGTCTTCTGTACATTAAAGCATCTCAAACGCTTTAGATTGTTCGGAATCCCACTTTTAGCATTCCTTTGTAACTAGACATTTTCTTCATGTGTGAATAATCAGTTGGCATATAATGGGACAAAATGTGGCATTCAAATATCCCAGATTGCACTCAATTGTAAGATAAAAACCTTTTGGGTCCTTGTATCTTCCACGGGACATATTAATGGGCGTGGCCAGAGGCAAATGGTCCTCGGGCCCCTCTTGAGAAACTAATAGCTAGGATATATATTCTACGCTCATCTACATTTTACCCTCTTCGAAGGCTTTGTAACTGCACAAACTTTCTGGAGCGACATCCAAATCAGTATCGCATTATGACCAGTTCCGGTACATCAAACCTTGTCCGAAATATGATGTATCATGAAATGGCGCTGTATTATAAGTATTTTCTTCCACTTTGCCATCCCTCCCGCAATCGGCCTACCTCTTAGGGTTTCATATTGCTGACTTTCTTCGGGAGCTTGGCCCCAGTCGCGGTTTGTTGTCGAGAGCCTGCGTTGACCTCGGCTCCTATAATACCCGACAATGTACAAACATATGGGAAAAACTCTCGCTAGACGAAGAAGGTAACTTTACCCACGATTGAACTGCACCTGGCCTACGAGTTTGAGGCTTATAGTTGTTCCCTGCTTTCCATTTGGAGCAAGTCTGGAAAATACCATTTTATTTATTCTATGCACCGTCACTTGTGAACTCAAGTATGATTACTATCAAAGTTCAATTTCAAGTCCTATGCGCTAGATTATCTCCTCTACAGTTACTGCTGTGATAAATTTACGTTACGAAAGCATGCCATACATTTCGTAGTAGCGTGCCAGGCAGTATCCTTATCCAAGGTTCAAGGTCTAACGATCAATGTACTGCACCGCCATTTTGACACGGAAAGCTTGTGATGGGTAAGATCATCATGTTTTATAGCTTTATACTTAAATGCCTTGCAAGCAGAAATAAATCAGTTAATTCATTTTGAAGTGATACTTGTAACAATTTACATAATTTTCATCACTCAGACAGCTTTAAACGTTGATTTAATAGTTTAAGGTTTTAAACTAAGCGTCTTTGGTGATGTGACTTTGTACATTTACTGAAGCTTTTTTCTGGCGTACCGTAGAGAATATTCCATTAGTTCTACATAATTCGCCATGAAGGGAGAATTTGTATGGAGGCAGGTACTTGCATGAAAAAATGGCTGTCTTAAACAGATGACTTAGTTATTATACATGGTGAAATACTAGCAGCCAACAACAAAAGGGATGTAACGTTTCAACATTTCACCTTGTAAGTATTCACTGTACATTTAGGCTGTTGTATTTAAGGCACTCTCGGTGGCCAAATAAATCAAGATTCACTGACCTTTACTTTGTAAAAATTTAGCCATAAACACCGTGCCTTCCACATAGTTAGTAACGTTCATTCAGACAGAAACTTGACGCCTTATCAAAGGTTATGACAATTTCCTATGGTTTGAAACATGTAAGAAATATGTGTTTTTTGATCTATTAAAATGTTTACCATTTGATGGTCTTACGTTTTAGTTTATTTTGGAAAGCAAGCTCAGTCAGTTTTGGAAGTATCTGTTAATATTGTCAAAAGATTGTATACTATCGATGACTAAGTCAAATCTAGGGATCTGCTTTTTTTCACTTTCATCGTAAAGCCATTCATCCTATTATTGAAGGCAGTGTCGTTACCAAACAACTATCAATATTAAACAGTCTTGGAGATTCTCCCGTTTGGGGGAAAACCAAAATTCTCCCTCACGGGGGAAAACTTATGCAACATGTATAGGCTTGCCAGCCTAACAAAAACAAGTTTAAGCAAGAATGAAAACCACTCAAAAACTCAAAAACGGCATGATGAACCACCGATTAGGACGTGGCTTTTCTGTAGCTATGACAATAAACCTTCCAAATACACATTTTACTCCTTTGCATTAGACCGACAATTTTTGTAAAACCCATTCGCCATTGACAATGTACACAAAAAACGCGTGGGTAAAATAGACAAAACGGCGGCACCCATGACCAAGTTTTCTCCTGATCGGGAGAAAAGTAGATTCTCCCGAATGGGGGAATCTCCCGAACTGTTAAATTCTTCTCATGCGATTTTTCCCACAACGATAACCAATCATACAGTTCCTCTCCCAAACAACCCCCAACAAATACGAACCGGCAATACTGGCGTCAAAGTCCCCTCGACTCTCTGGCGAAATGTCGAGGCCGAAACCAAACGTTACCCATGAAGGAGTTCTGCTCCCCTAAAGGGGCTACTTCCCAGAAAGGACAACAAACTGGTGATAATCCGTTAATTGGCTGAAGAACAGATACAATGAGCACCAAATTAACTAAGTAACTAAAACATTGTTTCTGTTTAAGTGATAAGATAAGGTTGTTATTAATTGAGAAATTAAGATGAACCTTTGTTTGTCTGATAACCTTCGAAAAAAGGGGAAAAAAGAACAAAAAAAAAAACAAAAAAGCGGGCAATCCACAGAGATTCCTTATCATTTTTTTTTATAGTTTAACATTAGGGCAATGTTTTCTTTGAAGAATACAGTAATAAATGGTATTCACAAGTTTGATATTTGTCATTTCCTTTGGTAAGTGAGCGTGACACAGGGGTATCATCTAAGACACTTTTTTACAGAGTTTGAAGACAATCGATAACTGTTTAGGAGATATTTACCAAAAGTACATATACACATACACACAGGAATGTTTTACCTCCTTTAATTACGGACTTTCGTTCACCCGGATGCACCCCACCATGAATGACCTCCATAGACTAGTAACTTGGGAAATGAAATACCGGTTACTATGGCAACGGTTGGTAATTCAACTGGTATTGCCTTATATTGCTCTATAGACAAAAAATGAATTCAAAATATTATCCTCCTTTTGGAGCGATGGAATAAAAATCAATTTTGCCACAATAATAAATTTTATTCCAAATAGATTGATTAAGTTAGTGAGAAATCAAAAATGTTTAAACCCGGCAAGGTTATTGCCTACAAGTTTTATAATGAGATTACTGCATTGATTAAGCCTAGGACACCCTCCTGTTAAAAGGATGAATTTTAAAGGTGTGGTAGGTAATGCATTGTTTGCCTAGCTTTTAAAGGTGTCTAGACACATGGTAACGTAATACTTTCCCATTTCATGTGAAATCGTTAAAACGTTAGAAAAGTCACAGTTGTCATCAAAATCCATCAAATATTGATCATTTAACAAGACCATTACCTTTTGTGCACCTACATCATGAAGTTATATAAGCACTTATGCATATTTGTAACGTGGAAATAGGGACTCATGAAATATGTTGTGTGTAAGAGGTATGCGGTACACAAAATGAAGAAAAATAATTGTTTGAATATTCAGCAAAAAGTCACACACGTCACGTCACGTTCTGAAGTACCACGTCACATATGTTTATTTAATTTTTTTGTTTAACCTTTATTCTAAGGACAATGGTTATTTTGGCCTGCCCCGAAAGATTTATTTTGGAAGTGGCTATTAACAATTTTGAAACGCCCACATTTAACATTAAACTAGAAACTAGCTGGCAAGTACTTCACAGATAATTTAAAGAAATGCCGCCATTTTTAAAGAAAGGATAAACAAAAGAAGTATGGACGCTTGGCAATGCTCCACATCATAATCATAAAGAAATCTTAGAAATGGTCAAACGTTGAACAAGCATATCTTGAGAACGTTAAAAGATATCAAGTAATCCCAACGGATTTATTATCCTGGTATCTTAATTTATCATTAGTGAGTAAAACCATTGTTTGTTTGCATAATCACGTACCCTTACACATGCAAAGTGGTCTCGATAGACTGAAAAACGTTAAGAACTTGATTATCTGCTGAACTAAATTTACATACTAATTCAGTTAAGCTATTTTCCTGTTAAGTCTGTGGTGTAGCCAGGTCGTACATATTTAATAATTTATGAGCAACGCTGATGTTTCTTTTGAGATTTCAGTCTAGAAAGGCTCTTTTAAGACAACAACTTGTTAAATTTTCCTTTGTTAGACGGATATGGCAGAGTATTTGGAACATTTGGGTTTGTTGGCCGTATTTTGAAAACAAAAAAAAAAAACATTTTTTCTACTTCAACTATCGGGTTGAAAGGAATTTCTTGTTAGATTCAGCAGGAGCGGGAGCAGGGGATTCGGTCAGAAGGGGCGAGAATGGCTTGTAGGGGCGATTTGAATTAGGTAGCCATACCCTATGTCTCAATACGGTAAAAAGCTAAAAAGGGCACCGACAGGCGATTTGAGTTCGTCATGGGGGTGTTCGCCCCTGACTTTATGGACCCTCCGCCACAAACTTTCAGCCCTCTTGTAAAACGGAACAAAGCTTACAACTCTAAGGCTTTGAAGCCCGCTATTTAATGAAAGGACCAAGGCTTTTAAAAGATGAAATATATTCAATTATTAACATTAGAAGGATGGTTCATATATAGTTCAGCACATTGATCCTTTTGTTTACAAGGATTGTAGGAACTTCTTTAATATATTTTAGGTGTGTGTGCACTACTATACGTGATTATTTTTTGGAACGGATTCATTCATTCATTCATTCATTCATTCATTCATTCATTCATTCATTCATTCATTCATTCATTCATTCATTCATTCATTCTAAACTGCATTACTTGATTCTGTGCTTTCCATTGTCATTGTACATGACGCCATTCAACCCTCTGACAGTTAGATGTCATTAATTGAATAACACACGTCATAAAATGTCACTGAGATGACGTCAGATAGTTTGTAATCAGTCTGCTTGATTACTTATTAACAATTTAACAATAATTTGATTTCAGGATCCAAATATTCAATTATTGAAGGCTTTTCAACAAAAATGCAAGAACTTTAGGAAAACCAATTTGTATTTCTCTATAAAAATAAGGCAGAGTGGTGAAGTGCCATGTCCGCTAATAGTTTCTTCACTCTTAAGAAGTGTTCGTTCCATTAGGAATCAAATTGGTAGAGTTAACTATGTATGACTATTTGTGTCAGTTTAATATCATGAATTCAGTCCACCATTTAACACAGTAGGTCTTTGTCTGTAAAAAATGGCAATAGGAAAGTTTCAACAAAACAGTACTTGTGATCTCAATGATTGGTTTAGTTTCAGTCACGTGATAAAATGGTTACCAAGCGATTGAGCAAATATAGTCTCTATTCGGACATAAAGGATTTAACAATAGAAGGTAAGTTATAGCCGTGTTTACTAGTTGTGTTTTGATCATGTTCCAAACGAATGTGATACAGAATAGTTAACATTTTAACGTAGGGGAAGCACGGGCAAAAGGAATCACCCCGATAGGCCAGCCATGTTAAGCTGCTGGCGTTCCAAGATCTATCCAGCATGTGACTTGTCACACTGCAACTATTGGCTTATGACCATGTTAAGTCAATATGTCACTCGAGTCCGAGTCAGTGACTTGACATGTTACAACACCGCTGGCTGGTCACGTTGACTTCAGCCACCACACACCACCATTGGTTACGACTAATGAGGAACAACCTGTTCAGTCAATTACAAACCCATTGCAGAGTGTATTCATATTGTCTATATTCATGGTTCCTTTTGCCAATTGGTATGGTTCCTTTGCCCGGGGGCTTGGGCAAAACGAACCACCTTGAAATGCTATAAATTAGTTTTGACAAATAATTATAAATTTAATTAGCTCTAACTCATTATTAATGATTAACCATAAGTAACACTATTGTTTAGAGGCATAACTGGTCGAATCGTAATAACAATGTAGAAGATATGAGGGGTTGAAGTTAAGTGGTTCCTTTTGCCTGGAATTCCCCTATTACAACCACTTATGTAATCAAAACATGCCACGAATTACAACACAGCTTTAAATGATATGATGCAGGGTTGAAAATACTAACGGTATTTGATAATGACACTTTTCAAGCGACTAGAGACTTCGAAAACTTATTTTCTCTCGTAGACCCCTTTCTCTCTTTTCCTTTTGCAGTCAACCAACATAATTACACATTCTTAACGAGATTCTCCGTGGGTGTTATGATGATACGAGCTTTGTTTCTTGTGTGCATTTGGCTCATTCCTACCAGTAAGTTAAAAAAATTCTTATTTAATCAATAAGTATTAACTTAGGGAACATAAGATCAAATATTGTTGAACAGTAAATGTGACCCTAACGGGTCCTATGTATCTGCGCAGTGCATAGTGACCAATGAAATTGTCTCTCTAGATACAAAACCGTAGACATACACAACATACAGCTATCGTTGCCATGCCTTGAGAAAAATCACACTTCAGATTTATTGCGAAAGTTTATATGGCTAACATATTTAATTCCTTGCCGTAGGCAGAGGAATCTATGCAATTTATTTTGATGTCGTGTGTGTGTTCGCGTCTGCGTGTGTGTATGCAATACTTGACTTGTAAACAATATCTCAAGAAGGGAAGCCGAGCGAGATTTCATACTTGACATGTACATCCCCCACATAAAGTTTCGATTGTTATTGTTTTCGGTGGATATCAAAGGTATTTTGGGGTCACCAGAGGTCAAATTATGATAAGCATGTAAAATGGTTGTATAACCTTGAGAAATGTGTGAACACCTGCTACTTGGCGTGTAGGTGGACCATATTAAGTGGATGATCCTTGTTGATTTTGGTGGAAATCAACAGTCATCTGTGGTCACCAGAGATCAAAAGGTGTGAATCTTGAAATTTGCTTGTAAACACGGTATACCGAGTAAGAAATCTTGAGGGATCCTGCTGGCATCTTGGTATGTCAGGTAGACTAGGTGATCGGTAATATTTTAAGTGAAGGGCTAAAGATCATGAGAAATTTCAAGAGGTCAAACAGTGTAAACCTTGAAATCTGCTTGTCAGACGGTGCCTAGAGATGGGTAACCTTGAGGGATCTCATACTTAGCATATTGATACTCCTTGTATACTAGATGACCCTATTATTTTAGTTAAGGTCATTTAGGGTCACCAGAGGTCAAAATGTGACAGCCAGGTAAACGGGATATCTCAAAAATGAAAACATCGATGAATCTTATACCAAGCTCGGTAGTGTCCCATGTAAAAAAGAAGATTCCAGTCAAGTTTTATATTTGGGATCTAACACCCAAAATCAAAAATGGAACAAGTGATGTATGAGTATGTTCATGTTCACTGGTGTGAATTTGTCTGATCTATGCACATGGAGTTATTATTTCTATACCTATATTTAAGCAGGGTAACTTTAAAAAGTTCTGTCAATTTGGAACTATTACAGTATGTAAACCCAAGTGGCAAGTAATCACTAAACTTTTTGGCTTCTTGTTGTATTTTAAGACCACAAATATTTCCCTAACTTTTTCACCTTAACTTTTCCTACTTTCAAGATGCAAATAGCGTAGAAGAATGCCAATCGCCACAGTACGCCGAGCTCGGAACACGGGCTACAATTCATTGTTCTTTTGACACCAATTTCTTTGGTGTTTATTGGTACACTTCAACCGACATCTTAAATGACGACCCGATTCTGCTTTTTGGAGAATCCAAGAAAACTGGTGCGGGGTATGAAACTGGTGAATTTGACGTCCACCCAAATGGCTCTCTCATTATTAACAACGTAACTTTACTACATGATCATGAATTTTCAGTTCTGAAGTTGAATTCTCGCACCGATCACCCAAACCCGTTTATTGTCCGTGTTGTTACGACAGGTAATTTTATCTAATAGACATTTTTTCCAACTTAAAGATTAATACATGAGATGATTCATGTTGAGTCTTAAACGTTAAGTTGGCAAATCTTTGAAATGTTCTTGACAATTTCACTACCCAAATTTGAATATAGGCCTATACCCTACATAGCCAGACCAAACTAAGTATAAGACCTCTAGAGGTTAACACTTTGCTAAATTTTTCTATTTTAAATTCTTCTGCCAGCCCAATCGGAAAGGCAGAACAGTGTTATCAGACGTAATAAAGAAATGAAATAACTAAAACAGAATAGGAAATCGGATCAACTTTAAAGCGAATGTGTGTGCCGTAAACTTTGTTTAAGGTATATTGTGGCAAGGGATAAAAGGAGAAGGCTTCCAGATTTAAACTTTTTACGTGATCTTAAGCTTATTTAACCCAGCATATTTAAGCCAATATGTGTTGTACTTTGCTCTGTTAGTTCGACCTGCTGTTCCACACCCAATCATCAATCGTTGTGAAACCAATGAACGAGTATGCACAGCTCCACTACAAAGTAATTCTGAGTTAACTTGCCTGACTAACGATGTACGACCGTCAATTAATCTACAGTGGATGAGAAGAAGTATTAATGGTGATACCACAATTCATTCTCATCTGCAAAACGTTTCCAATGGAAAGTTTCTCTACAATTCTAGCTCAACGACAGTGGATATTTTGAGAAACACATCTCTTATTGAACTCCTTGTTTGTCGCGCTATTACTCCTCCATCATTCTTTGAAAACTGGGAATCACTTATAGTTGTACAGAAGGTTGAAATTGATTTATTATCTTCAAAACCTATGCCAATGTATGTTGAACTTCACTCCAGAATGAAACTAAGTTGTAACAAAAATCATGCTGGATTTCTGATATGGAAGAAAATGGAGTCCAATGGTGATAGTTTCGAAGACATTGCTTTTGGAGTTTTTCTTGTGGAAAACTTTGTTAAAGTTAATGTACAAGGTATCTCGTTAGAACATGGCGGATCTTTGATCGTTCCTAATGTTGGTGTGCAACATGAAGGAATGTATAATTGTGTCTTTAGCAATGGCATCGCTGATGGAATTACACCATATGATGTACTGGTGTACGGTAAGTGCTTAGTAGAAACATCATCAGTTATCATGTATACTATACTTTGTAGATAAAGCTTAGTAGAAACATCATCAGTTATCATGTATGCTATACTTTGTAGATAAAACTTAGTAGAAACACCATCAGTTGTCATGTATGCTTTACTTTGTAGATAAAGCTTAGTAGAAACATCATCAGTTATCATGTTTGCTTTACTATGTAGATAAAGCCTAGTAGAAACATCATCAGTTATCATGTATGCTATACTTTGTAGATAAAGCTTAGTAGAAACATCATCAGTTATCGTGTATGCTATACTTTGTAGATAAAGCTTTAGTTGAGATTCATTATCATTCACCACATAAGAAACTAGTAAGATCTGGTTAAAATCTATGTCTCCTTAAAACTTTTATGCGCAATTCCTGTCAGAGCATTTCACTTGTTATTTGAGAACTTCTCTGTTGTGCATTTACTACAAGATTCAGCTTACCCAAATCCTGTCATCTAGTGGTTTCTGGGCGAGAGAATGATAGATATTGTAATTGTCATTTATTTTTCAGTTAACCCAAATCCTGGTTATCCAGTTGCTACAGGGTGCGAGAATGACAGATATTGTGATTTAGATGCGGGGCCCAGAGGCAATGTCGAGTGTTCCGTTAAAGGAATTCGTCCGGAAGTGGAACTGGAGTGGAGGATTCCGTATGAGAGTTCTGTTCGGTTGTCATTTTATAATCAACAAACCACAATAAAAACCAATGAAGACACATTTGATGTATCTATTACAGCTGATTATATTGCCGAATCCATTTCCGAGAACAGCCGACTAACAATCGAGTGTAGAGTTGTAGGAAAGTACTCATCATTCTTTAATCTTGCATCAGAGGTGGAACTTGTTTTTACAAAAGGTAAGGTGATAATTATTTCTTAGCATACTGTTAAATATTCGGGAAAGGCTGGTTACTCCTTCGTAAGCCTGCAGGGCGTAACGAGGATGAAAAGCCGACAAATGAAGAAGGTTTTAAAATAATTTGTCATTGATTTTTCGACGATAATTCTTCTTCAATTTTAATTTATACCAAGGATTGACAATGATAAGTAAAAGTATACTAGCTAGAATTTCAAATCATTGGGGAGCTTTATGCTCCTGAAGCATGGTAGAACGTTACTACATATTGGTAACGTTTCAAGGTCTGACGAACATGTGCAAGCGTTGCAGTTCCCAGCGAACTCTGCAACGAAGTAAGTTACTAACATGGGATAGAGACGGCCGAGGGTCCTGATAGGCAGAGAGTGTTACTGATACTGATTGACCAATCACAATAGGAATGTGGAAACCAGACGGAACTGGAGTAACGTGCAAAGCAGACATCTGATTTAATGTAAATCATGATTGTGCACCATTATCTGATTATTGTGATCTTGTAAACAACAAAATGGCGGCCTTTAATTAATTTGATGGACCTTATCTCTTAGTACATACTTCATTAGGAAAAGTATAATTTTGAAGAGGATGTTTTTTAAGTACGCAGTGAATACAGTTCATATTAATAACGGAACATGAAAACAATACAGCAACGAAACACTCAGATTAAGATAGGAACTGATTTTCATAATTTATGACTCGGAGAGGAATGAGATTGGATACAATGTCGCGATGTTATAAAGACAAATTCAGAAGCCCAAATATTTCTGTCTAATGTACGGTACTTTTTGTAAGGGATTGACAAAGAATTTTTATTCTTAACGTCAGATGAGCCTAAAATTACTAATTTCAATGTCATCTAGTCATTTAGGTTGGACTTATTCTTAGTTTATGATAGCAATATATCAATTTCATTTGTAATGGTTCTTCTGTTATACTTTCTTTTGTACCAAAGGAATAGAATTATCAACGCAACATCCTAGACAACCCACAACAGCTGAATATGCCAAAGTTTCCCATATACAGGGAGGGTGGACCATCTTTGTCATAATTCTACCAATTATCGTCCTGTCTCTGATGATAGCGATAATTATCTTCATAGGTATTAGCAACTTTATATTTCATATATATACATATATATATGTATATATATATGTATGTATGTATATATATATATGTATATATATTTATATATATATACATATATATGTATATATATATATATATGTATATATATGTCATGAAGTGATCAACACTTAAAGCAAGTCGCACTGCAAGTCATATCAACAGTGTGGCAATATATAAACAAATTCAGGAACATCTTTCTTGTTAAATTGAAATTTCCGATGTACTGCAAATGAGAATATCTGCATCTCCAAATTTGTTCTATATTATTTGAATCTATATAATTGCCTAACATATGTTTAAGGGATGGGGGAAATGCTTTCCTCATATTGGAAACAAGGAAACAAACGTAATCGTTAATCTACAGCACAGACAGCTAATATGTCAACAAGTTTGAAGCTGTGTTATGTCAAAAGTTTTATTTTTTGAACATTAAGTGACCGAAGCATACGTAAAACCAATAAATAACTCACCGTATGGACAAATTGCTCTGTGCTTACATCAAATATCCTTGTAATGGGTCTTTATTATTTATTTTATTGTAAAAGATCATTAAACATCAAATAACATAAAGCCATTCGTAAAATATCATTTTGTACTTTCTTTTAATGCAAAGATGTCCGCGGATTTGACTACAGTGTATAAAGATGTTATTTAATACTTATTGTTTGTATTCAAGCACTTGAATACCTATGAATTGTATTTACAGTGCTTCAATACCAACAGGACTTTTATTGTTAATGACCCGTATCACCAGTGCTTTAATACTTATTACTTGTATTAGCTGTTCTTTGTAACTTATACCTTATGTCAACAATTCTTCAATACCTAAGACTTTCGTTACAGTATATAATATTTGACTTGTATCAACAGTACCTTAACACTTATAACGTGTACTAACAGTGCTTTAATACTTATGACTTGTATTAACAGTCTGTCGCTTCAAAACTTCAAAGAAACGAAAGTTAGACCACGAGGAGGTAAGACTTTATGAGGAAAAAACAATGTTTGTAAATCTTTTCATGCTGTTATACTTAAAATGTTAACTGGAAATGGACTCGGAACCATAGATAGTTACAATACCGGACAACTTTAAAGATACCAGTCATGGCGATAAAAAGAGGGCGCGCATCTATCTCAAATTCAAGTATGTTTTTGTTACTCGGAATCCATAAATCAGTAGGGGTTTTGCTTACCTCAATGACAATTCACTGTAACTGCAATTCATACTTCTTTACTGCACCATCTATGAATTGAAAAACATTTTTGAGCATACTTATTACGCAAATAAGAATCCATCCACAAAATAAGGTTGAAGTGATTGCTCTTAAAGGTTCAGACTTTAAGTTTGCAATGTAAAATATAAAGTTACAATGTGAACTAATAATTTTAAAGTTTATTCATACTGTAAGTTTAACTACAGGTTTACTCGATCTTTTTATGTAGAAAATCCAGATGCTTGAAGATATAAATATGGATCCTGAAACGTCAGGTAAATTTGCAAGGAGAAAAAGTAAAGCAAACTTACGTACGTAATATACGTGCAACTTTCAAAACAATATACTACACTGGAATTGCCTAAAAACTCTTATGTACTTATGAATTCATGTACTCATAGGCTCAAATCCAGGGGGTGGAAGGGGATATAACGCGACCTTCTGGAGATGTTCTCATTAACCGTCACTTTTTTCACACTGTAAATTGTGCTTTAAAGGCCCTACACCCACCAAACACATACTCTCCGCTGCTGCATGTACATAACTTAGTTTGTATAAGCCCTAATTGAATTGTTTCACTAGCTTTCTAGGGAAGAAATTTTTTTTATTAATTCTCAGGGCTGTAATGGAGTCTTCCTATCCCACTTCCGAGCCAATTCCGATTTCAGTGGACACCATTCCGGGCCAATTCCGAGTCCATACCTTCCGATTGCGAGCCAATTCCAATTCCAGGTTTCCAATTCCGATTCCAGGTTTCCAATTCCTGGCCAATTCCGAGTCCGGCCGTCTGTTGCAACTCCCTGATTTGGGAACAACGTAGCCCCGCATACAAATGCTTTTTGTACTATTTACATTTCACTTATGATGAAAACGGGCACTTTTCAAAAGTCAATTTCATACCCTGGATGACCCTGTATATTAGTTGGCTGTATGTGACCATATACTTGTTAAATTGTTCACCGATAATAATGTTGCCTCGGAAACATTAATGAAACTTTCATTTTTGTGAACTCGACTGGAATCGGCTTCGTGTCCGAGTCCAGAGGAGCCCATTCCGGGCCAATTCCGATTCCTTGACCTTCTATTCCGGGCCAATTCCGAGTCCGACGAAGAACGGACTCGAATCGGGAATCGAGTCCGAGGTCGGACTCGGATGTTACAGCCCTGTTAATTCTTATCAGGTGGGATTGTCAATTCCTAACTTAAGGACAATTTTAAGAGTGTTTTGTTCTATTTGTTACTTAAAGTTTTTAAAAAACAGAAAATTATTTTTCATTAGCGTGATGTTTATCGGCTATATTGAAATTTGATGTTATTTATCAAAGGTTTAATGTCTTACCCACAATTTTTCTCTCAATTAGCTAAGAAACAAACGTTCATAAAGCAACTCAAAGGAAAATACGAAGACCTGTATGACTCTGTACAACCTATTCCATACATACGGGAGAGAAACTATTGCGTTGATAATGTATATGTTGGTAGGGGAATCGAAATATATTTGCCAGAAAGCGGCAAAGATGAGAGATTAGCTTGGAAACGAATCGATTCCTATCACAAAATTTTCATCGACCCCGGAATTCAGTCCACGAGGAAAATTATTCGGGGCGATGCAGGTTATGGAAAGACAACTCTTACTCTCCAACTTGCATATGATTGGTGTAATGGTGTTGAGAATTCTCCTATGATCAATGTTGATATATTAATCTTACTTCGATTGAGACAAATGGGGAAGGTGAATTCCATTTATACAGCAATCAAACGATTTATTCTTCCAAAAGATTCTCAACTCACGGAAGATGACATTGAAAACATCATTCAAAGTTGTAAACCTTCATCCATCTTAGTTATTTTAGATGGTTTTGACGAATACCAAACAAAGCAACTTACCACAGAGACTGACATAATACACATAATTCGCAGAGAAATGTTTCAGGATATTCCGGTGGTTATGACATCAAGAACTTTTAGTATACCCGAGGACGCCGCCCCAAATACTAAACACATCAGACTCACTGGGTTTGATGATATAGCAAGAGATACGTACATTCGCAAAGTAGTAGTCGTGGGAGATGACGATGAATCTGCCAAAAAAATCAAACAGCGTCTTGATGATAATCCCGTTTTAGCCGATGTCTGCCAAGTACCGTTGTTTTTTGTAATGTTTGCACATATGACTCACGAGAGAGATGAATTCATAAAGTTTAACTCTGTAACTAGCTTTTTTCGCTATATGATTAAATGTTTCCATGCTCATTTGTATATAAAGCATAAGGGCAAGAAACTTGTCTCTTCTTTTGAGAACGATCATTCCAAACTAGATAAGGAAGCTTTGTACAGCCTGAGTGGGAACACTAAGCGCACATGTTGGAGAAGAGAGGAACTGATAAAACGTATTGAACAGGACTGCTACGATCATTACATTAGTGTCGGTATATTAGTTGAGGAAGAAGTTATAGATTTTGGTGATGAAACTGGATCGACAAGTTCCCAGGGTTTACCGTATAAAAAGGATGTAAGGTTTTACCACTAATTGTTTTGTGAATGGTACGCAGCACACGCACTCTCAGATTTAGCTGCTGATATTCTAACACCTTATGTACAATATATTTTAGCCACTATGGATCCATTTGAGTCACACTATGTATATCGATTCGCATGTGGCTTAAAACCAGAAGCAGCAGAAAATATTCTCAGATATCTTGAAGGAGTTGAAGACACTGAAAAATTTTCAGTTTTATGTATTTTGGAGAAAAGGGGAAAAGTTGACAACATCAAAGACATGGTTGTAAAATTGTGTTCAGATACAATAATTGTAAGTGATGAAGACAGTCAGCTAAAACAAAGATCCATAATACAACTTCTTGAAATTGCATCTAGTAATGCTGTAAGTAAATAAAAATATTTTAGTTTCACCTAAACTTTATAATGCCGGATTTAATTACATCGTTTTCTCCATTCACCGAAAATAACTTTAGCTGCTCTGTCATTCTTTTAACGGAATCTCATGAAGAACAAATGGAATTTTGTTTAACGACGCAATATAAACAAGATTACTATAACACTGCAAGGAAACTTCCAATTCAATTCAATAGAATTTAAATTATTAGCTGTTGAAGTGGGCTACAAGATTTGATGTTTGTTGTACAAAATTATTTTTGAAGCCAATTGGAGCAATTTATCACATTTTAATCCACAGATAACGATCTCTTCAGTATCCATTGAGAATTGTGTCAAGTCGGTTGACCTGAAAACGTGGAAACTGAACTTAAAGTCGGGGATGCATTTTTCAAATCTAAGTTCAGTACAGGAGATAGCCGTCAGTGAGATGGGACGCGAACTAACCGAGAAAGAAGCAGTAGATATTATTACATTCTGTTTTCAGTGTTTAGAGTTGCAGTGTCTTAGGTATGTGCAGATTCGATTTTACAATACATCATGTAAAACGTTGATTAATCTGCGTTAACTGATCATTAACACCCGTTTACTCTGGGGGCTTCCAGTAAGCAATTTAGAATTCTTGGTTAGCAAATAGCAAGGACAGTTCATTACAAAACTCTACTTTGGAGAACTCATAAATCTTTATAAAACAAATTCAAGTCTGCTTAGAAAATAAAATAAACATGAAGGCGTTTTTCTTAAAGTTGTTTTAGTTTTGCAAAAGTGATATTAATCATGTCAGGACAAATTTCCACCGTCTAATAAAATTAAAGGCAAATACTTGTCACACCAAACTATATTTTTAGTCTTGGAGTGTCAAAATTCTCAGGTGGTGACTGATCTTTGATTGATATCAAACCCTGAAAATTCAAAAGATGCAGAATAGATCGTATTCTACACACTGCAGGCAATGGAGTAGGAAAACAAGCCAGTGAGCCACAACTGGAAAAAACGCCATGGCCGGCCGACTTAAACCAAGTAGTTAGACACTGAGCCACACTGAGCCGTAAAACCCTAACTAACTAACGAACGAACGAACGAACTAAATACATACTGCAGAGAGAGTATTTGGATTACACATTATAGCCTTGTATGCTCATCAGGACATGGCCTTAGGCAATGAAATAGGTTCGTGTCTGCACAAGGAGGCGGAGCTTTACACATTTGTGGGAGGAGCTACATGTTGCTTAGTTTGGAGAATTGGAACTGTCTGTGATGACAAGAACTCCCCTTTAGGAAATTTTTCTACGTATTCTTAGGATCAATTGTGTAATCTTTCCTGCTTATTCAATCTTAAGGATATGCTTGGAAGTAAAATTACATCTTTACTTGAGTCTCTAAATCTATTTTAGATTCGACTGCTGCTGGCTTCCTCGATTCATCAAGGTTAAGCGTTCTCAGTCAGATATCAACAAAAGAAATATCAAAGGTATAGCAGTCCCTTACTCGAAATCCACATAAGGGCCATATATGGAAATTTACATCTGGCCCATATCTGGTCCATATATGAAATTTGTATCTGGCTTAAACAAAAATTGGGCAGATATAACGTGACATCACATAAAGACCATATATGGCCCATATAAAATTGTATGTGGCTCAATTGTTATATGGGACAGATATGGTACATATATATGGCAAATCCGTTTATATCCCAAATATGGCAAATCCATATATGTGCCATATAGGGAATTTATATCTGGCCCATATCTGGTCCAGGTATGGGATTTGTATCTGGCTTTAACAAAAATTGGGCAGATGTAACTTGATATAACATAAAGGCCATATATGGCCCATATAAAATTGTGTATGGCTCATTGTTTTATATGGGACAGATATGGTACATACATGGCACGTCCCGTATATGTCCAATACATGGCAAATCCATATATGTGCCATATAGGGAATTTACAAATGGCCCAAATCTAGTTCAGATATGGGATTTGTATGTGGCTTTAACAAGAATTGGGCAGATATCATAACTTGATATAAGTGAAAATCCATATTTGTGCCATATGAAATTTTATATGAAACAAATATGGATCTCATCTGGTCCGCCCGTAATGTTGTATGAACCAGAGACGTGGTGAAGACATCGTCCATACCTGCACCAATGCTGGGTTACAGAAAAATCCACACTTTACACAAAGCATCAGGAGCCTTCCAAAGCGGGCAAATGCAAGAGCACTCTGAACATCTTTAACAAAGTTTACTTTCATATTATGTTGAAATTGACTTAAGTACTGAAATTTGTCAACTTAATAGTGAACAGTAAGAATGCTTTGAAATTCGTACTTTTACATGCATTCAAAGCATCTTTTTTTCTTAAATCACACTGTGGTGCATATTTCAATGTAAATTTTGAGGAAGGTTTGATGAATATTTCACATTTTAATTCCTAAATAACGAAGAATAGCAATCAGGGCTACAATTTCTGACTCCACCCACTTTCACAGATCATTTGCATATAATAGTTAATTAGGATAGTATATTAGAAAAAGTGTATGTATTTTAAGTTATATCTGACATGATATGGCCATATCAAACTTTATATGCATATCTGGCATTGTCTGTTGTCATGATATATCTGGCTGAATATGGCCATATAAAAATTGATATGCATATCAGGTACAATTTTTTTCAAGTGATATCTGGCCTGATATGGCCATATAAAACTTGATATGTATATTTGGCATGGTCTTGTCTGAAGTGATATCGGGCTTGATATGGCAGTATAAAACTTGATACCTATATCTAGCATGGTGGCTTACCAGGTAAATTTCTGACTTGATATGGCCATATAAAACTCGATATTCATATATTACACACTTTTTTCAAGTGATATCTGGCTTCATATGGCCATATAAAACTTGATATGTATATCTGGCATGGTGTTTTTCCAAATAAATTTTTGGCTTGATATGGCCATATAAAATTTCATATGCATATGGGACACAATTTTTTCAAGTGATATCTGACTTGATATGGCAATATAAAACTTGATATGTACATATGGCATGGTAGTTTACTAAGTAAATATCTGGCTTTATATGGCCATATGAAAATTGATATGTATATCTGGCATGGTCAACTACCATGTTATATCTGGCTTGAAATGACCATTTGAAAATTGATATGTATATCTGGAATGGTCGTCTATCAAGTTATATATGGCATGATACGGCCATATAAAACTTGATATGTATATCTGGCATGGTGGTTGCCAAGTAAATTTCTGGCTTGATATGGCCATATAAAACTTGATATGCATATAGGACACAATTCTTTCAAGTGATATCTGACTTGATATGTATATCTGGCTTGGTGGTTTCTGAAGTAAATTTCTGGCTTGATATGGCCATATGAAAATTGATATGTGTATCTGGCATGTTCATTTATGAAGTTATATCTGGCTTGATATGGCCATTTGAAAATTGATATGCACATCTGGAATTGTCGTCTATCACGTTATATCTGGTATGATATATAAAACTTGATATGTATTTCTGACATTTTTATCATGTTATATAAGGCTTTATACGGACATATGAAAATTGATATGTATATCTGGATAGATCATCAAGTTATGTCTGGCTTGATATGGACATTTTAAACTTGATTCAACCTATCAAGATACTTACATCTGGTTTTATATCCGGCTTAATATGGCCAAATTAAACTTTATATTAGCCAGATATATCCAGATACGAAGTCAGATATAGATTTTGAGTAAGGGGCACTTCTATTGTGGAACACTTCAATCTTTGTAAAGGTCAGCGGTTCGACATCAGCCTGAAAGCTATGAGCAGATATTCATGTGTGGTTATCGAGGGTCAATGGAATAGTGTATATATTTCACACAATGTACAGCTTTTTGCAGTTTTTAGCAATACTAGTAATAAATTTCAAAGAATTCATGACTTAAAAATGAAAAATTGCACCTAGAATATTTTCTTATTCCTCTTCAGTCATTTGGATTCCAACAGCTTCGTGGTATCGTCTAAACTTAGACTCGGGCGTTTGGGAGGTGAGTATCCACAGTTACACACACAATGGATTTTCAGTTTGTTACCTTCCGTTATGTAGAAAACCAGCAGATTGTTATATAATTTCAAGATATGTTAGTTGTGCAATGCTACGTTGTTACAGCTGACGTTGACCTTTAAGTTTCCTCTGTATGAGTGATTTGTGTGCTCTAGCGAACAATTTGTACTGTTCTGATTTGACAAATGAGTAATGTTCCTTATTTCATGATATTCGCTGGCAATGAAGTTTACGTATTTGAGAAGTTATTCGAGTCATTATATTACACTGTTTCAAATTATTTTTCTTGCATTTAAGTATCAGTTGGAAGGGAAATCTAAGCCAATAACTGACGATCTTTTTCAGTCTGAGGTAAGGTTACGAGTAAGCCACAGATAAACTCATTTAACAACATAATATCCTTAATACCCATTGTCGTACTTCTTACTGTTGTTTTTGGATGATAAAATTAAATTATGAATGTTAGTATATAGCAATAAGAAAAATACGAGAAAGTAGATACCTTAGCATTTTTAGAACGGCACTTTCAGTTGTACTAATAAGTCTTGTTTATCTTCAAATGATATAACATTTACATTTACTTACATGTTTACATGTTTGCATGTCTGTCTATTGGTTAGGCGACAAGCAATTACAACTGTATACATTGTACGTCCCACTGCAAGCCAGTGCTGTTAACCTGTTCACACAAGCTTTAAATCGAAAGTGTGGCAGTTTTATGAGCTCTGATGTATTATAAAAACTTCTATGCTACTTCATTGTTGAAATTTCAGAAGATACACTGAATATTGTATCAAGGTATTCACTCAAAATTTCTTCACGTCAGTTGCCTCCCCAGTCACGTGCCAACCGTAGACTTGGGAACAGGCTTTTCTAACGTGCATCATAAACTGAAGAACGACACATCCCTAGAGTTATTCTTTTTCTTATGCTTTCTTTTTTCTTTCTCTTTAGTTGCTAAAGTTTCGAGGAGAATGGAGGTAACAGTTACATGAATTTTGTTTTAAGTACTTCGTAATATTATATTTACTTATACTGAGAGAAATTACAGAAATGGATGAAATGTTACTTACATGTGTGACTACTACGAAACTTGTATTAATACGGATGTGGCTAGTCGAGGATGTAAACAGACGGGTTACGTTTGGAGGAATAAGGCTTAACAATAGGAAGATTCTTGATAAAAAGCGAAAGACTTTTATTTTGAGTATAAAATGTTGAACTGGACGACGTCATGGTATATGAAGTTGTATTCCCTAACGGGCTTTAGGCTCGTGGTCGCTCAGCGACATCTCTCAAGATCTCGGTTATATTTATTACTTAAATGTGTTTTGTCTGTTTTTTTTTTCAGAGATACGAGTAAAAATACATACAAGTATCTTGATAGCTGAGGACAACTATAGAACAAGTCGCAATAAACTGATGGCATCATTCCAACAAACTCTAACAACTTAACATCATGACCACTGTATTGTATTCAATCGTTGCATCAACTGTCCTTGCAGAGTATCTTCCTACTTAAACCGAGATATTAACAAAACTGAAAGGAGATTTTACACTCATGACAAAGTTAAGATAGGATTACAAAATGACAGATCATTGTCAGTTAAACTAAATATAGCAGACTACCTTTACAGGTTGATGATCAATGCGGTGTGTGCTGGGAATATTCTTAAGGAACTAAGGGGTCTCTGATGGATCACAAAGGTTAAAGCAAAGCTAGGGTAAACTGAAGCATTTTATTACTTTATGAAAGATGTAAAGCATGTAATAGAATGGTGTATCATGATCACGTATGGAAAGCAACCATTCTGCAATTATAAACATTGATGCTTTCATTCATACGTGTAAACATGAGAATGAACTCTGACCAGTCTGACCGCGTGTTTGGTTTAGTGGTTAGAGCATCCGCCTCTCACGCGGGAGGCCCGGGTTCGATTCCCAGGTCGAGTCATACCAAAGACTTTTAA
>WURT03343322.1:4364-24089 GCA_009936505.3 Holothuria glaberrima | reverse complement strand
AATGAGACCACTTTCAAGAGGGCAATAAATAACTGGTTTCAGTCTCAATAAAAATTCACTCTGCACACCAACTATCCACCATCTAATGCCCAACTAGGGTGCACTGGAGTACTCTTAACAAGAACAAGGACTGTATACTGTAGGTTCAGTGGTAGTATAATGGCAGTGTTGTCCACAGGTCCAAATTTTGTCCGGGCGCTTGTCACTGATCTGAAAGATGACAATGATTGTCGTCCTGGGGGAAGGGTCTATGAGGAGGAGGTGTTCCCTCTTTTGGATTTTTTTCTCGGAAAAGTGTTTAATTCCCTTTGCAAACGTTTCCAAAAGAAGTGAAAGCAAAATTTTTTGTCTTGGCGGCAAAGGTCTTTGTGCGGGCGGCAACTTTAAGCCCGGGCACTGCTGCACACTCTTCAGATTTTGCCCGGGCGGCGCGCCCAGACAAAATGGCCAGTGGAGAACACTGCAGTATAATTGGCCTTTGTTTGGTGCATAAACTTAATAACCATTGCTCAAGTGTAGAGTTAGTCCTCAGTAATGGACTGTGTGGTCATTCACCAAGAGTTCACTATAGGGAGCTACCAGTGACCAGTACATATGTGCCTTTACTGAGGACTAGTGTACAGTAGAGACTACTGTCATACTTAAAATGAATCATACTGTAAATTTGTATAGATGCATATTTTCAGCCAGAACTTTGGCATGCCACCAGTGTTCACTCTAAGGTGTGCGATTGCACTATTCCCGCACCTGTCTCCCGAAATCCTGCAAAGTTTAAATTTCTGTACTGTACATTTTCACACATCCATTTACAGTACTTGACAATGTGTTCAGGTTGAGCTACAAATGACCAAAATCCCTCCTGTAAAAATGAAAATCCCTCCTAAAATATCTTTTGAAGGAGGGAATTCTCTCCTTCATTCTGAAGCTAACACTGCATGCCACTAGATTTGCCATAATTAGTGAGACATATTTTTAATCAGTGCTCATACAGTATTTCAGACTTCAGTATTAAGAATAACATTGTATTGTATGCTACTGTACTGTATGTGCACTCTTAGTTGAAGCCTTGAACGTCATGTTCAAGGTCATGATGGCCTGACTTTTGTTAATTGGGCTTAGCTCAATTTCAGCTTTAGTCTGTACTGTACAAGGGAGATACAGTAGCACACGTAGAAAAGATGCATACACCGGGTGTGCTCAGACATTGCATGCACTGGTACTGTACAGTATCTAATCTACTGTAGCCATTCACAGAATGCAAATTAAAATTTATGCATGTCAGATGAATATTTAGACCTATCAGATTGTGTGCACTGTTTGCACAAGCTTTTGTCATGTTTTTTCATCAGAGTTGTGATCAGTTTAAATTTATTCATGTGTGTATCACTTCACCCAGACCCGTATTTAAGACTCTTGCTAGTTATTCATTTCCAACATGTGCAGTAATTTCCCACGTATTCTTCATAAGTTTACATACTGTTTACATACTGTATAAGGAGGACAGTAAAATATTTTGAACCCTCAAGGAACATTTCTCTCCAATTTTCCAGGTGCTGTAGTGTACCCTTGTGAACACCTTTCCCCACGGACCAGGAAAATTTTATTCAGACTAAGGCCCCAGGCTATGCTTTGACCAAAACAGGCATTTCAGTATACAGTAGCTCAAGATCCTGATACTGTATATGCCTAACTGGCTGGATTTTTCAACCTCATTTCATCAGAGCATGAGTTGTCATCTCAAAAGATACATGTTTCTAGCCTCTGCATATGGTATATTTTTGTCTTCTGCACTTATCCAATATTAAAGCACCTCTAGGGTGCTGTATGGCTCCAAGTTTAAGTTAAGTGTAGCAGCCTACAGTGCTACGCTACAGTAGAGCATTACAGTATAAAGTTGGCAACTTGTTGTTGAGGAAGTTGTGGTCAGCAAAGTCTCATAGTTTGCTCGCTTATAAGATTAAAGGGAAATACTACATTTAAAATGCACCAACATGGCATTCAAAGAAAACAAGATGCTGTTAGGTCATTATGAAGTCATTCACTTTTTACCAATGTAAACTCTAGCCATAGCTCTATCTCCTCAAAATAAAGCTAAACATGATTCCACATGTGCATTGATTGATTCCACAATTTTGTTTCATCAGTTGCAGGTTAGGGGAACACCTTGACCTTATGAATCTGTATTGATGTCACCTGTTTTCAGTTGTCTACTACAGTATTTTACCGTTTATAGGGCCACCGATTTTCTGTGAAAGAAAGAGTCAGTTTCCATTTCAGCAGTTCCAGTTTCCATGAAAATCCGTGCAAGCCATTTGTCAAATCTGTGACTTTCCGTTTTGCATTGAGTTATGTGTTAGGACAGTGGAGCCTAACCATGCTATAAAATCCAACCACCAGCCTAAGGTCTGCACATATATTTAGTGAGAATAAAAATCAAAACAACTTTGCTTACGATTGATTGAGTGACGGTCCCTTGTTCATTTACTGTATACAGTGAAAGATCCGTACAAAAAATTCAAATAATATGCAGGTTGTAATCCAATAATTTTTCCACAATCGTAAGTGAAGTCAGTCAAGTCGCAAGGTTATGATCGCTCGATCATTATACAACAGAACAGAACATGAAACTACAGTATATGTCAATGTCCTGACACACTCAGTATAGCACAGTACAGTAATGAGCATCGGTTACGTGCGGGCAACCTGGATCGTAGGAAAACTTTGCCAAGGCCTACAGTAGCCTAGTAGTATTGTTAATGCACAACTCATACTTACAGAAGTCCCGCATCTTTTGTTAGTAAACATTGGAGGGGTAAATTTTCAACAGTTTTGGATCAGACTGAAGGCGGCCAAAGCCTTCTAGTGTTGTGACACACAACTTTTTGAACCTTTTTTATTATTTTGCCGCCTCGATTGCAAACTTAAATAGCATTTTGAGTGATTTTTGAACTTTCCGTGATTTTCCTTAAAAATATTTGAATTCCTTGATTCCATGGCAATTTCTGTGATCACGGAAAATCGGTGGCCCTACGTTTCTACATGACCAGTCTGGGAAAACTGAGAAATTGCAAATTTACTGTAAAACTACCCCTTGTAGGCCCTATAAAGTGAAGTCCCCATTGTATCACCTAAAAAGTGGTCTAAGATTACTCTTTTGTATTTTAAATAATGGTGGGAAATGCTCCTTCTCCTCTAGTAAGTACAAAAAATATTTCTTTTTCATCAGTAGGGTGTGGTTCGTCCAATGTACGCTAAACTTTACCATGCAACCTGTGATAACTGTATCGTTTTTAGCATTTTTTTCTCCCAAAATAGAATGAAAAAATTTAAATGATAAGTCCTTAATATATAAAGCTAATTTGTGTTGCGTTATCTAATGAATCATGAAAAATAAAATTTGGCTAAGTACTGTAAAACTAGGTTAGTTAGTTAGATGGGGTTTTAGGCCTATCCCTCACCTTACAGTATAACCTCTTGGTGTAATCTAGTGCCACCCACTGCCTTTTTTCCAATTGTGGATTGTTTTACTACTCCATTGCTTACTGTATGCGGAGCATCACGCACGACGGCAGCAGGTTCCATTTTTAAAGTCTTTGCTATGACTCGACCTGGGAATCGAACCCAGGCCTTCCGCGTGAGAGGGGGATGCTCTACAGACCAAACATGCGGTCATTAATTAAAAATTAGGCTAATGAGTGTTACAGACGTTTAACATTTTGGACAATTTTTGACTGTAGCCTTTTTTACATTTTTCTCCTGTACAAGTAAAAAATACTTGATGTCAGTTGTACTATAAATTTAAAAATACTTTTGATGGAGCAACTAATGAAGTAGAAACAGTAAAATTTTTAAAAAAGTGTAAAATGTGATTTTGAGAAAAATTGTTACGGATGTTACATTCAGTACCATTAGAAATTTGTAATGTCCGTAACATTTTGGATTTTCTTCCGTAATTTTACTCAAATTAAATTTATTGATTTAAATGTTGCATATTTTGAGTTTGTTCATGATGGGATATGATAAGAGAATGTGCAAGATTTATTTAAACTAACCTCACAAGCTTTACAGACCTTACATTTAACGTCCCCAATAGGGTTGTTACGATATGAAATTTTGGTTATCGATATCGCAAAAATTCTCCTTCAACACCCAAACGATATTGCGATATCTCCGGATCTTGTTGTCTTTAATACAGCATAGGCACCACGGTAAAAACTGACAGTACATGACACTGGCGCTATCGGTGGAGCATCCCCAGTGCCAATGTTATTTCTCAAAAAGACTGCCATACTGTAGCAATGAGCGTAAGAAATTGGCCCATTGCTATTTAATAATATTACTCTGATAATCCTTCCTTCATCATCAGTGAAGCTGGAAATAAGAAGCTGGAAATGAAAAACAGTCTGGAGGAGTTTTGTAACTGGGACTAACATGCGATGTTGCAGGTTTATCAACTGAATCTTCTTTGCTAATTCACTCAGTCCTTCGTGAGTGATTAAGTAAAACAACCACGTGTCAAACATTTCCAGGCCCCTCATCAAGTTGGTGAGGATGTTGCATGCATGGGGGGATTTTCACGATATCGTTTGGGCAATTTCATAAACGATATCGGGAGCAAAATTACATATTGATATTTTTGGCTGATATCGTCATATCGTAACAACCCTAGTCCCCAACTTTTAAATGTAATGTCCATAACAAAGTTCAGTGGGTCGTTGTCTAACAAAGGAGTTGTTTTTTTTTCAGTATGGATGTTTAATATGTTTGTATAGTGTGTACTTAGACCAAATTCAGCAAAGTGAGAAATAGGAGATTCAACAAGTAACTTCACAGAGTTTAGCTGATCTGCTAGTTGTTTAAAAAATTCATATCAAAATATGTAATGTCTGTTACGCTCGTTATCAACACCCCTAGTTAATTAGCTGGTAAAGATAAAACTAATCATACTACTGTCTAACACATTTGAGTCTACATTCATTACAGGCAAAAAAGAAAAATTGTCCTTAAAGTGCAGGTGTGTTTGCTTGTTTGCTAAACATTAAAAATAGTCTGCAAGTGGAACATCCATAACAATGGAATTGCCCAATAGCCTAGGAATGACTTTTTGTTCAATTGTACACATTAGGTGAAAACCTCTGAACAGAATCTTGGCCTTTTCACCCACAAAATTGCCTGGCATTGGGGGGTACTATGCTCAGTATGGCAAGTAATAGATTATTTGACTCTTTTGTCTGTGTGCTTATAAATTGCATTTTACACGGGGTTGGTTTATCTTTCTGCTCAGACCTTGTACAGTATTGATTATAAGCTACTGTACATACATGCTGACTTTATGTCATTGTCTCTGGAGAATGGAGATAGTCCATAGAGGTATATAATAGTGTTGTGGGTATATAATAGTGTTGTGGTTTATGCTTCATTAGTTACAAAAAACATACCTTGTGTGCCTTCAGCACCTAAAGGAAAATATTGCATTCAAAATACACCAGCATGGCATACAAAGGAAATACCACAAATAGTTATTAAACCATCCAGTCTCACCAGTAAACTCTAGCAATATTTAGTTTTACTGTATCTCCTCAAAATATTATGCATTGCAAGAGTAACAGATGTTACACCATTTGAAGTTTTGAAAGTTTGGGTGAACAAATTTCTTCTTCCTGTGGGAGGCTTACTGTACTGTATATCTTGAAAAAGAAGCTACCATACTGTCTTATTTTAAATTGGCTATCATTTTGTAGTATCTAGTATTAAAAAATGGAAAATTTTGTCTACTGTAAAGCAAATGCAATATTTCCCTTTAAAGTCACTCTGTTTTGTGTCATCTCCTATGGCACTTTGCTTTATTTTTCCCTTTTCTTCTCTCTTTTTACTTTACTCTGTTTTTTTCAAGGGAGTGTTCAGCCTTTGATGTTAACCTCAACAGGGTTTTGTAGTTCATGTCCTTCCACTACTACTACGAAGAATTGCCTTGTAACTGTATAACTGTAATTTTTATTTTTATCATATTGTATTTGCTGTATGTACAGTAGTGGAGAAACAAATAATTGAAATGAAATGAAATGGAAAATAGATTTAGAATGGGCTATGCTTTAAAATCAATCCAGGTGGCTTCAGGTACTGTAAGAGACTGGACAGTTTCTCTATTCGGAAAATATTTGCTATATAGGTTCAGTCACATGTCTCCCAGGACACTATTCATCTTACAATTTTGATTCATTTTTGGCCAGGTTTTACTGCAAACAAAGTACCAGAAAATCTTGATGCAGTCATTATTGGCAGCGGTATTGGTGGGCTGGCTGTTGGAGCCACTATGGCCAAAGCTGGCAAGAAAGTTCTTCTCCTAGAGCAGCATGATCAGGCTGGTGGTTGTTGCCATACCTTCATTGAAAAAGGGTTTGAATTTGATGTTGGTAAGTTCAAGAACTGAAGTAACAAACCAAGTCTGTATTTCAATTCAGTAGAACCGATTTGTTTTGTGATGTACAGTACAATACTGTTGCCCCTTTCTGACAGAAAAAAGTATTATGAGTTTCTATGTTACCATAACTAATGTTTACCATAACATGTTGCCATAACTGCAGATGTGATGCTGAGTATGTAGGGCATCAGTTTGCTTTCTTTATGGGGAAGTTTTTAGTCCCATGAAATGATCTGAAAAACTCAACAGGTCAAAGGGCAAAGGAGGACAAAGGAGGGCTAAGGCCGGCCCCATAAGATGCCCCCACCCCCTCCTCCTTGGAAGAAGAATGAATACTACACCCCCAGCAGAGATCAAAGCAGCAAGTATGAATGCAGTGAGAGATCAAATTTAATAATGCAAGATCAGACCTCAGGGATGATATAATTTGCTGTCGGACAACATCTTGCGCTAATTTGACCTGGCAAAACATGAAGTACAGTACTGTACAGTACACACTACAGTATAGTGTACACATACCACAAGCACAGTGCAGCCAGCATTAACAAGACCCGCATAATGCTGATAAAGTTTTACCACAGTTTACCTCTTTGTTATTAAAAGCCAGGTGTTTCAAACACCTTGTATCATTTACCTCATTGTTTAGAGACAAGGCAATTTCTTAAACAGTCTATGTTGCAGGTTGAAATTAAAAGGAAGTCATGAATAGTGAAACTGAAAAAGAGTGGCCTGTATCATTTGTAGGTTGTTTTAAGTATAGTACTGTGATAAGGGAATAAGTATTATGATACTACTGTGGAGTAACTTTAAAGTGATCTCTGATTAGGTCACTCTTTTGAGGTGCCACAGTACAAAGTATAGAATCTGGTTTTAATATTAAAGCCTTTCAGTAGCTCTAATGGTTTGTAAAGTTACCTAAAGGTGACAGCAAATGAACTAGCTGCTTTAACTGCACAATTTGTACCAAGTTTCTATGGTATAACTTCATATGTGGGTTACTCAGTGCCAAAATGTTAGTGTACAGTTGAGCCAATATCTATATCAAAATAAAGAAAACATGTGGTGTGAATTAAAATTTTGCATGGAAACAGAATAAGACTTTTTGAACAAGATAAAAGGAGAGAAAGCATAATGTATTTGTACAATAAAAATGGATCAAGGTCACTGTTGTATTAATTTACTGTATATCACAAAATTAGATATCAGTCAGATACAGATCATTACTGATGAAATCTCTCACAGTATATTGCACACTAAACTTGGGCGGGGCAGGTGATGACATTATGGTGTGCACAGCAGTGCCTGCCAGTAAAGCATTTTTGTATGCTGTATTCGTCATGTGAAAATACAGTACTCATTCAGGGTATTAATTTTACCTTTGAAGACACTATTACAACAAACTTAATTTCTCATTCAAGGTATCCATTACTGTGGAGAACTTGGAGATGGCACCCTTACAAAACTTGCCGTAGACCAACTGACTGATGGTCAACTTGTGTGGGATCAAGTGGATGAAATTTATGATCAAGTGATCATTGGTGATTCGGATGGAGGCAAGAGGAGGATATATGACATCAAATCAGGCAAACCGGATGCATACAGAGAAAATTTGGTGAGGCAGTTTCCTGATGAAGTAAAAGCCATCGATAAGTTTATGGCTTTGCTGAAGGTGAGCTTAGTCGGTTAAAAGTGTGGTATGGGTAAATTTCTGCAAAGCAGTGCATAGCTTTGCAAGGTTGCCAGGGTTTCTGTCAAGGGGGGAAAGGAGGGGATAAATTTTGTCCCCCCCTTTCCAGAAGAAGGAAGAGTAAAATCCCCCTTTTCATTTCCATAAAAATATTAAATTGTCACTACCTTGGTTTCTTGCTTAAGGAAGAGGACATTTTTGCAGCAATGTTTTAACTTACATAAACAAATGGCCTTTAAAACCCTTCAGATTGCACCTTACAGGCCTTGAAGAAAGCTTTTGTCCCACTGAACCTACAGTACTTGCAACTTTGACCAAGGACAGCATCAATTTGAAATCAGGGTCTAGCAGTAATAAATCTCTCCCTTTTTTGAGTTTCTGCCAAAACCCCTGGTTGCTGTCTATCTGGAAGTTTCAAGTGATAAGTGCATAAGTCAGCATTCAAAATATACTGGGGTTGAGAGGTAATTTGCCCTTGCAACAGCCAAATAATCCCCAGAAAAACACTAAAGTGGGCAGAAAATGTCAAATCTTATGAAAATTGCCCTCCTCCATTGCTAACATAGAGAAATTGTCAACAAAACAATAAAAGTGATCCCAGTTGACCTGAAAATACTGTAGCATTCCATGAGCTTTTGAGAGGGAAATTTTCCCCAAAATATTTTAAAAGCCACCCCTTAAAAAAAAATTCCCCTGGTTTACATTTACTCATTGTGTATATGTGTTCATGGTTTTTAGAGCATTAAGAAAAACTAAATGAGCATGGTATAAAAACTTGTGATATGCTACCTGTTTTGCATTGTCTTTGATTTTGACTTACAGTAATTGAGTGTATTTCCACATCAGTATGTACAGAAAGTGCAGGGAATAATTTAGGGTTCAAAATTTCGATAACAATTTTAAAGGTTTCTGGGCTTCTTTATCACAAAATCATTAAAAACCCTAACATTGTACATGTAAAAAATCTGCTACACAATTTTGCATTTGTGTAGCAATTTGTTCATCTTGTGTAGCAAAATGCGATGAGATCCCGGATAAATTATTCTCTTTTGAAATTGCTGTTCATGTTTCTTGGAATATCTGGATACATAGTAACATGTTCTGTGCAGTATACAGGACTAGTGTAGGGTTGTTACAACTGCAACCATTTCCTGTGCTCATCAGTAGGACAGATTTGTGTGAGAATGTTGAGTTTGAGGATCATTTGAGGCAAAATTTACTCAGTGAAAAAGTGAAAGTCAGTGGGAACATCTGCACAAAGTAGGAGGTTAGGAGGGGGGATATGGCCTTGTATCCCTTGGTTTTTCATCCCATGGTTATCATACTTGTTTCCATTGCTGCTCTTGCATCATTGTAAACATGTAGGAGTACTTGGGTATATTCTCAGTTTGTGACTGCACTTTGATTGACATAAATTCAGATAACAGTTTTAGACATAAGCCTCTCTGATTGGCCAATGATGATTTGTGCAGGCCATTGAAATGTGACATAGTGTAGTCTGTTTATATTGCAAATATGTCAGATGTACTTTACAGTACAGAAGCTTTGAAATCACTCACAGGCCAGTGAACCCAGCCGAATCTAGCCGTGGCAATTGAAGTTAGCACAGGGTAGGAACACAGTAGCTTTGAGTGGGAGCTGCAATAGACAGACATGTTTTAAATTGAAGGAGGGGCTATAATTAAAGACTACTGTAGCTTTGAAGAATTTTGAAGTGTCTGGGAGAATGTGATTGGCCCTTTAATCTTCCTCCAATTATCTGAGGTATTTATTAGCAGGTGTTTAGTGAGCTGTTGTTGAGTACGTTTCACAGAAAACTTTCCTGTTTTAAAGAGATGCTTCTTGGATTTTATGAAACAAAGGTCTGGGCTCTTACTAATTTAAAAAAAAAATGAAAAATATAAAAGAAATCACCTTTCCCCTCCCTCTGCCCACCCCCTCTTTTACCAGTATGATAACAGTTTATATAAACTTTGTATTCTTGTAAAATGGGAAATCAGGTTTGGTCTTACCTAAAATTAAATCTGGTGTACTTGGCCTTGAAATGGTTGAGTGCCCCATTAAGGCCTAAATTCCTAAATTACCTTACAGTACCTTAAACATTTAATATATCGTGGTTCAATGCTAGACAAGTATTCATACATTGAATTTCATAGCTACTGTACAACTGTACGGGCTCTATCAGTGACTGCCTCTATTCATGTGACAAGGAAAGCCAATAGTTGGTAAAAAGATACAAAAGGTATAAGATATTCTATTATTTGTAGTTTGTTAATTATTTAAATCTCCTTATCTTGTGCTTAGCTCACAATGTAAATTTTGACTTACAGGATCATACTGTAACCGTGCGGTATTGTAAGTGTTATACAGTAGTGTACTGTAAAGTCACATCTGAAGTTTGAAAACTGTGAAGAATAATCGGTTTGATCGTGCAAGTTTTTGAACTGTTCTTTTCCTTTTTCATGGTGGAGGGGGGCTGTTGGTGGGAGGGGGCTGTTGGTGGGAGGGGGGATGTTGGTGGGAGGAGGCTGTTGGTGAGAGGGGGCTGTTAGTGGGAGGAAGTTAACAAGATACATTTTATTGTCTAACCAATGGGGGAGGACAGAATTTATGTACAGTAACTTGAATTTCAATTGGAGAAGTTATAGTGCTATCTACTGTATTGAAGAAAAGGGTCTTGGCAAAGTTTGTTTGTTTAGATATCTGTTTATGTAAAAAAACAAAATCCCTATTGACTTTGAGCCTGCCATTCCTTATCTGTTTGTAAAGTACAAGGTGAACTTTTCACTTGAAGGTCTAGAAGGTTCTTTTGATTGTGCATTGTTGCTGTAGAGTCAATGTGGATACAGTTTTATGCTTCCTACAGTATACAATCACAAAGACAAATTCTGTACACTGATAGTTGGTGTATTCTGTCAATGAGATTTAATGTTCCCATTCAGCATTCCTTTGAAACAATCAGGGGTGGAAATTTCATTGTAGTATGTATTTTCTATAGACTGAGAAGGAATCCCATTTGATTCACTGAAAGTTTGAAATCTGTTGTCAAATTGGTAACCGGAGTTATTTAAAATTTTGTTTTACACTAAAGTACGAAGGTTGTATATTGCAATGCCCTTACCGTATTACATTTGTGGTATACTGTGTGTACAATTAATTTCCATGATCATTGTAATATTGTAGAATGAAAGGCAATTCAGAAGTACATAGATCTACATAGTACTGTACGTAGCTTGGTTCTGTAACTTTCTTTGCAACGAAACAAGCAAGGGTCTTACAGAAAGAAATTCATCACTTTTAACATTAGCTCAAGAATTGTTTGTGTATCCAAACTCCAAAAGTTTGAATTATGCTGCTGTTGTACTGCAATATTTTATTATTTTATTTTTTAATGTAATATTTCAGGATTAATGAGCATTTATTGATGTGCCTGAATTGGCTAGTAAAGACAAAAGCTCCCCTAATTTTGTCTGTGCCATATTGATGTACAGCAAGCACCAATATGCCCCTTTCAGTTTGTTTAAACTTAATTCAACTGATGTACATGGCATGTGTAGTGCTGTAATTGAAATACCTACAGTAATTGGATTTCCTTCTCATTATCCCCATTTACCTGTAACTCTGTTCTTGCCAATCCAAGACAGTATGTACAGTAGCTTTATTGTTCATACTTTAAAAGGTACAGTTGAAACACATTTTTCATTGTGTCACATTCTTCATTACAAATATACTGTACTTGTATGGAAACAGCCATCCATAGTTTAAGGACCCAATTTTATTCCTCTGACTTAGTTATATACAATAAAAGATACTGCAGATTAAAAATCAGTGTTCAGTTGTTTAGGAGAGGTTTCAAGCAGCCCAAAGTCTGACTTCTGAGCACCTTGATGACCTTCTTACTGTAGATAAATAAGTTTGCTATCATGGATCTTTAGAGTGCTGCACTTATAGTAATCTCGTGATTCTCTTCCCTAATGTCTATGATTGTAATCAGTTGTACCTGGTGGATGTCTGTCATTGTTTAATAAGACTTAGAGGAGAATGATACATTTGTGAAGATTCATTTTACGGTAATTAACAGTACAATACTAGGGAAGCTGGTGTAAGAAATACAGCGCACAAAGGCGTCTGTGTACATACTTCATGTGCAGTACTTTAAGTACTGTACGTGCAGTATACTGTAGATCAGCAAAACACTCAACTCGATTTGATGCTAATGAATGAGACCTTTGAGGTGGCATACAAAATTGTGTCAAAGGTCACCTAGGAGTCACTTTAGGCCATAGTTTGTAAATTTGAAGCTGCCTCTACCTACTAGTAACATTTACACTGAATTAAATGTATCTAAATTCACAGTGGCTCACAAGCATGATTGGATATTTTGTAATTAGAAGCAAGGAAATTAAACGAATACTGATACAGTGTTCATCTGACTGGCTGAAAATATATATGTAAAACTGATATTTACCTGTACAATACTGTACAGTATGTAAATGTGTAAATTGATACTTAAATTGTGATGGTTAACATAAAGTTCAATAAAACAAAACAAAACAAAAACTAAAAAAGAAAAATAAAACAAAGACTGACATGAAATAAACTGAAACTGAATAGGTGAATTACAAATTGTATCTGATTTCAGATGAAATCTGCCACCCAAGATTGTCTTGTATTGTAGCTGATTCTTTAGGTCCAGTCCTTTTGGACAGTCTTAAGGTCAATTTGAATCACTGCATACTCTCTTGACAAGTTTTACTGTAATTGTGGATACTGTAGAAGGTCACCACTGTGAATTTTTATAGAGGTCCTACAATCTTACCATAGACAGTAGAAAGTCTCCCTTCTAAGGTTACTTAGAAGCCTTCCTCCATTTTAAAAATATACCTGTGTAGACACTGTAGAGCACCTACCAGAGAAAGTTGTAGTAGCCTACACTGACTTTAAACTGCTGCCCAAAGCCATATGAACACACTGTTTGAGCCTTTCTGTACTTCATTTCATTTATTTCATTTCATTTCATTTATTTGTTACATCACGTTACATATTACTATATGATGTGAAAGGAAGTCATCCAGAAAGTCACGACTGGCTTAACAAGGTGGATGACTCCCTACAAGAAAGATGGAAATGGAAAAACAAAAACAAAAATGGAAAAACATAACAAGCAAAACAAACTGACATACATATATACATAACTATAAATTGTCTCCGTAATATGCACTTACATTTGGAAAATATCAGGAGTGACTATGTTAGATAGATAAAGAAGGGAATTTCATCAAGGAAACTTAATAATTTTCAGTGATGCCTTTCATAACTGCCCTCTTAAAGATATAAACAGAGAGGCAGAATTTTTTACCGAATCTGTGAGGGTATTCCACATTTTAGTACTACGATTACGCAAGCTGAACGATCCAATATTCGTACGATAGTAATGACGATGGGCAAAGTTAGCACGTCTAGTATCATGCCTATGAACAAGAGTGTTGCTAATAATAAAATTATGAAATGTATCCAATAGTAGTCTATTCCAAGCCTTGTAAGTGAATACTGCAATGTTGTAGTCAATAATGTCAGTAAATTTAAGTAAATTAAACTTTCTAAATAGTGGGCTGGTGTGGTCCCTGGCGCCTGCGTGAGCAAAATGGCGAACTGCTCGTTTCTGCAGTATAGTTAGTTGGCTTAGGTAAGAACTGTTTGCCCCGCTCCAGACAATGGAACAATGATTTAAGTGGGGGATAATTTAAGTCTGGTATAGTGTTATAAGTATATGTCTAGGTAAAAATGTTTTAGTTTGGATAGTACGTCCACATTCCTTGATATCGTCTTGGAAATATTTAAAATGTGATCACGCTAGGTGAGCTTTGCATCTATATGTACTCCTAGGAATTTGGTTGTGATGACTTGCTTGATGGCAATCCCATTTATACAGACATCACTGTCCCACCTGCTATTTCTACTATTACCAAATAAAATATAGTTTATAGTTTTACTTATGTTTAAAGACAGCTTGTTAGCAGAGAACCAGTTATATTATTGGGGAATTTGCGTTATTGATACCTAAAGATAAGGATGGCATTCTCCTAACATTAAACTTGCTACACTGTAATAATTAAAAGAAACTCTTGATTTTTGTCATCATTTAGGCCCTAATTCCAATCATACCTAAAGTCATCCAGTGATTAACATGCAGCAATGTTGGTTACACATGATGGCAGCTCATTTAAGCCAGTTTTAGTGAGCTGTGTGAATGACTTATGTGGTAATACTCAGATACTGTTGTGTAGTATGCAAAGCAGTTTTAATATGCTCATAGATGTACAGTAGTATGATCTTTGAATAGCTACAGAAGGAGATGAAAGAGAGCACAAGTTTCCCCAGCTCCAACATGAAATTTGTGGTTTTAGCAATTACTGTACAGGAATTCAAGAAATCCCTTACAGTAGTGTACCTGCTCTGTTGTCCAATATATAACTTGGTTTTATCAGTGCTGTAAAGTGGTTAGGACTATGTACAAGCTTTGCAGGTAATGTCTTTAATACATGTAACATGGTACTGTAAACTTATTACAGTGCTTTACAAGTGCTTGGTACTCAGCATAAGCAATGGAGTAGGGGAAACAAACCAGTGAGCCACAACTGGAAAGAAGGCCGCGGCTGGCCCGACTTAAACCAATTGGTTAGAAATTGAGCAGTAAAACCTCATCTAACTAACTCACTATAACAAGTGTTATTGAGACCTCTGAAAAGTTCTGCATATCAGGTCATTGCACTGGAATTTCCTTCAGCAGATTTTCATTCTCTAAATTTGCTTTGTTACCAGGTTGTTTCCTAGCTATAAATGTATCAAAATGTCTTAAATTGTCAATGTCTTAAATGAATTTCAGGAAACATTCTCCTTTTCCAAACATGCTAACATTACACATTTATGCATTTATTAACAGGATAATAAAAATCAATTTTCTCGTGGCATACTTCTAAAAATTATCCCAAAGTGGATTAGCCGCATCTTGATATCTACTGGAATCATTCATCTCCTCACCAGTCACTATAGAGATGCTAGGAAGACCCTGGATGAGGTACTTGATGGTATGACTACTAACAAAGACCTAAAGACTGTCTTCAGCTACTGCTTCGGTGACTTTGGTAAGTAAAAGGAGGGCTTCACAGGTGAAGGTAGGCGGTTCCAGTATCTGATGTCCTGAGTGAGCAGTGAATCTTGCACATCTTCTGAAAAAGATCCAAAATCATGATGCATATTGGAAAGATTGGTAGGCTTTGTATGCACTCCAGAATTTGAATGAAAAACTTTGGTTCTTAATATCAAACTAGGGAATTTGAAGTTTGTAAGATTCCCATGCCTCCCATGCTTTCACATTCATGGTTGTAAAGTTAAAAGAAAGAAAAACAAAAGAGTGCTCAATAATGTGAGGTTACTGTATGATGGCATATGTGCTTGCTTCAAGTTCACTTGTGTTGAAAATATGACAACATTCTGGCCAAGTTGTAGTGGCTTTCGAAAAAACAACACTTAAACTGCTAATATCTTGCAAACCACACATGGGATTTCAAATTGAATTTACCAGAATACTTACATTAAATACTTTTTAACATGTCAAAACTTATTCAAGCTTAGACCCTTCTTTTACATTAGATTAATATTGTGATTTCTGCATCATCTGATATCTCAAATACCACAAATAGGGAGCTGAATGCAAATTTCTATAGAATGCTTAGACTATGTACTCTTGACATATCAAAAACTAAATTTAAGTTCTTACCCTTTATGTTATCAGTGAAAGGTCAGATTCCTACTAGAGAACCCTCAGAATTATTGCAAACTCTACCGTTTCAAACTATTAAGGAGGGTACCAAACATCAGTATGTTTCATGTATCTCCTAGCACCATTAATGTGCTGTGAAGCTGACCAGCAGGCATATTCCTCTGTCTGTATGACGTACTTTTCAAAGCTTTAGACATTTTAAAGCACAGATCTGAATAAGTTTGACTCCTGAAACTTTACTCTGTGTTTAAGGTTGTAGCTAGACTAATTTTAGTGGTGGGCTCCAAGTATAAAAGAGTCCAATTAGAGTGACCTATTAATTGTTGAAAAGATTTGGGTATATTCTTGATTTATTTGCCTAGTATTAGATTAATATGTCAATGAAACAAGAGTTGAATTTCCTACCTAGCGCTGCCCATCTTAGTTACAGTGTACAACTTTACCTGTGTTACCGACTTAATGTGAATGTATATTTACAGTTGATGAGTAATTATTAAAGAGAATACTTACTTTAGAGTTTAGAGGATCTTGTCCCATATGTTGCAAGCAGGGTTTGCGTTTCTCTGAAAAAGTTGTCGTAATTTTTCACAATATTATTTTTTTTTTCACGACCATTCAAAATTTCGCTTCGTAATTTTTAAAATTTCTGGCGTAAATGATTAAATATACAGTGCCTACCGCAATAAGCCGTAAACGGTCAGTTACGTTAGGGTAGGCTAGCCTATAGGCCTATACTATAGCCTACAACAACGTTAGCGCAACTTATTGGTAAGTTCGAGTGTGAATGAAATAATTTAATATCAACCTGTTTTTATGATGAGAAACAATCCTTAGATTAGACAAAATATTTCAACTTCCCTCAAAGGGAAATTTAGCCAAAAATATTCAGTTCATTCCGTGTATGATCCAGCAACAGGTGCTTTACCTAACTTTAGCGATATTAGATTAAACACAATGACAAATTTATATCCATACAGTGTATATCCATACAGTGTACATACAGTATGTATGGCCATGGCGTGCAGTGCCGCGATCCAGAATGTTCGTTGTCACTCGTCAAAAGTTGCAAGAAATTGGGATAGACCGTTATTTTGAAGGTGTTCTTTTTTATCATTACGGTAAACTAGTGGAATGCATAGTGTGAATAATATTATAATTCAGCAGGTGAGTGTTAGTGAGTTGAATTTTCTTTCGTAAAGATGGGCAAGTCAAAATTTAAATTTTCGACTGAATTGTATTTTTGGTGGTAAGGAAAATTTTGGTCGGCTTAAAAAACGCCTGTTTCGGCATAAAATGCAAACCCTGGTTGCAAGATCATTGCAATGTTGCTGACTGTTTTTTATTTTAAGAGTTCTGTTTTAGAAAGAGGGTCATTCTCACTATGTTATTGGCTGTGTTAATATGATAAGCTTTGAGAAATTTTCCTGAATAAGCTCTTGTGAGAATAACACTTTATGGATGGTAAGTTTAATCATAGACGTAACTTGAAACATACAACACCCCAACTAGATATTAAGGCTAGGATGTAAAAAATGGAAGGATTTTGAGCATGGTCCCCTGTACCTATATTCTTTCCATATTCTCTGTTCTCTATTCTCTTTGTGTGCTCTTTACTTTTCTTGGATATTTTCTGCCACCTTCTCCAAAGTTCCTAGCAAGTCTTTTAAATAAAATGATTTGGTATTTGCTTTTTCCTACAGGAACACCTCCCGACAAGTGCCCATTTTTTATGCAAGCTTGCATCATGAACCACTTTATGCGAGGGGGTTACTACCCCAGGGGTGGTGCAAGTGAGATTGCTTTTCACATGATACCTGTTATCGAAGCAGCTGGTGGCAAATGCTTGGTGAGGGCGCCCGTCTCAGAAATTGTCCTTAACAAAGGAAAAGCAACAGGTACATCAAAAGAGACTAGAAATTGTTACTTAAAAAGAATATGCAGTCGAGGGATGCACCAGATCCAAAATTTTGGTTCTGTCAGGAACCGGATTTGGCCGGATAGTATTTCAGATCTGGCCAGATAATGTCCAGCCAGAAAAAGATTTTTTTAACTTGTAAAGGAAAACATTTAAAAATTGCACTGTGGGCAATGGGGATGGGGGTGGTGGCAAGGAAGAAGAGCTGGTGTTTGACTACGTAATAGTGTTACAGTAGGTCTTATTGTAGGTCACCATGCTGGTGTGATTTTGTGGTGCTTAGACTAGAATGATGCAGACAGAAAATTAATTGACAAAGTAAGATTACTTAATTAATTGACAAAGTAAGATTGTTTAAATTAGTACAAACATACTGCAAAGTTCTTTAAAACAACAAAAATCAATTTAATAGTCAAATTCACAGTGAATGTATGGATGAGTGTGACTCAGATTGTGCATATTGTTAGGGAATAGTTAACAGAAATTTTGAATATACACACTAAAATAATTTAAAATAACTGTTAAATATCCATACATTATGACATTTACAAATGTAGGTCCTAGTAATAAAAGTGGGCATTGGCTAGCTTTGAAGTTATTTTCATCTATAGTTCTACTTATTCTGGACATGCACATAATTGATGTAAGACTACAATATGAATGTTTTGTCACTGTCAGCACCACAATGAACTAGGACCACATGACCTACACAACACCCTAACTGGACACTTCGTTGCTATGTTACATGGACAGAAAAAAACTTTGGGAAAGTTGTTAAATTAGTCAGTGACGCTACCCCATCTTTAGATGATGGAGGTAATTCTAGTAAAACTTACAAAAATCCGGCCAGATTTCTTCAAAGATTTGGCCAGATAATTTTTCATTATCCAACCGGATAGTTCGGCCTCAGGGGATATCCGGTGCATCCCTAATGCAGTCCCCCCACTCTGAAGTAGTGTGCCCTGTCATCCTAATTCAAAAATGGCTCCTTTCAATTATGTTACAATATTTTTGTTTCATACAGTATATGTTAAATTCATACAAAAGAACTTCTTAGATTACCTCCAGTTTTGAATATTTTTATACAGAAATGTTATGAAAAATGCTTGTGAGAGAAATAAGAAGAGATTCATAAGGTTTAGCAGATTTCTGAAAATAAACTTGGGGGGATTGCTTCCTCCCTTTAAGAGGCAGGATGTAAATTTTCCCACAGAAAGTCATAAGTCAGCATTTTACCTGAGAATGCTGTACAGCTACTGAGGATTTCAGTAATATTCAAGTATAATACATATGTAATTGCATATAAACATTGGCATTTATTTATGCTTTGTGGTACAGTATCATCTTGTGGGAGTTTGACCAAAAGCCATGTAGCATGCATTTACTATGCAGACAAGGTTACCAGTCGAATAGCTTTCCAAAATCCATTAGATGTCTTGTCTAGGTAACTGATTACATGTCATTTGTGCCGTATCAAGAGATTTTGACTACTGGTAAAATAGTTTTCAAGAATGCCTTGTATCCTGACTTGCACCCTTAACAGACTGTTGGATGTACTGTTCCACATCATTTACGTTATTTCTTTTCATTGCTTATGTTTAAAGTATTAAAAGCATTGATTGGTATCTTGTTGGTTTCTTGTAGGTGTGGTGGTCCGCAAGGGTGGTAATGACATCACCATTAATGCGCCCATGGTGATATCAGGTGCCGGTGTTTTCAACACTGCCAAGATGTTGTCTCCCAAAGTAACTCCATCTGTCAGTAAGTTTTTGGTAGAGATGCATTCACATTATATTATGTTTTGTTTACATGGCTGTGTTGAAGCTCCTGCAAAAGGAAGAAAGCAATGACTTTGTTGCTTTGTCAGTGTTCTCCACAAGCCATTTTGCCTGGGCGCCTTCCATTTATTTTGGAAACGT
>WURT03343321.1:32333-45396 GCA_009936505.3 Holothuria glaberrima | reverse complement strand
ATCTACCCAAGTTTCCTACCTTGAGATATCTTGTTAACAAGGTTTTCAGTGTTTGACTCCCCATGACCCCAGATGACATTTGACCTCCACCAGAAACAATAGGGTTCATCTTCTCAGCATAATGCATCCACAACCTACATATGATGTCTATCCAAGCTTCCTGCCTTGAGATATCATTGTTAACAAGGTTTTTGGCTTTTGACCTCTGATGACCTAAAATGAACTTTGACCCCCACCAAAAACAATAGGGTTCTCCCTCTCATCATAAAAGTCTATATACCAAACATGAAGTGTCAGTCATTGCTACCTTGAGATATAGTTTCTACAAGCCACTTGACAAGGTTTTTGCAGATTAACCTCCAGTGACCTCAAATGACCTTTGACCTCTCCACCAAAAACAATGGGGTTCTTCTCCTTAACATGACAAATCTATGTACCAAATATGAAGTGTTGGTCATTCCTATCTCGAGATATCATGTTTACAAGGTTTTCAGAGTTTAACCTCTCGTGACCTCAGATGACCTTTGACCTCCACCAAAAACAATAGGGTTCTTCTTAACATGGCAAATCTATATACCAAATATAAGAAGTGTTGGTCATTCCTACCTCGAGATATCATGTTTACAAAGTTTTTGCAGTTAACCTCTGGTGACCTCAAATGATCTTTGATCTCCACCAAAAACAATTGGGTTCTTCTTCTTAACATGACAAATCTATATACCAAATATGAAAAGTGTTGGTCTTTCCTACCTTGAGATATTGTGTTTACAAGCCATTTACAAGGTTTTCGCAGTTTAACCTCCGGCGACCTCAAATGACCTTTGACCTCCACCAAAAACAATAGGGTCCTTCCTCTCAACATGAAAAATCTATATACCAATTATGAAAAGTGTCGGTCATTGCTATCTTGAGATATCGTGTTTACAAGCTAGGCGTCACATACACATACATACACACACACATACAGTACATACAGGTTTTTTTCCTATCAAGGACAGCACCTCATTGTTCTTTCCTTTGTGTTTGCTTCCTTAACCCTAACTTTAATAATAGACTGTCTATTGTTGGAAACCTGAGGACCTCTGAAATCTATTGTTCTGACACTTGAGGACCTCATCTTGAATAGAAAATGTCCTCACCTTGTCGGAAATGATGGGTCCATACACACACACACACACACGACATCACCATCGCATAGATTCCTTGCCTGCCTTCAGCAAGGAATCAATAAAGGATAACATTACACCCAGTTGACAGGTCCCTCTCTGTATGTCACAAATCTGCATAAGCAGCTCATGTTTATTCATGATGTAGGTTAAAAACAATTATTGTCTTGTAAAATGGCCAATATTTGATGGATTTTTATGGGAATTGCTGCTATTTTTATCATTTTTAATGCTTTTTACACCAAATAGGCAAACATCACATGTCTACAGACCTTTAAGTTGCAACAAACTAGGTCTATAAATGCTTCAGCTTCTATGTTTATGTAGGAATGTAGGAGTAAATGCTTGAAAGAACTTCTGCCAATGGCCAGATAAGGTGCTAAATGGGGGCAAATAGCTTTGGGGTGGGGGGGTTGGTGGTTCAGGGAGTGAGATATTTTAAGATGTATTAAAACAACTGTAAGTTTTGGTCTACAAATTTTAAGGGAGAGAGAATATTTTTCTACTAGGGTAACTCCACCCCCCCCCCCACTTGGCTATAGGCCTGGTACTTCTTACACCCTCTTCAAGCATTGACAACACCTGTCACCTGTCATCCTTCTTCTAAACAATTTCTTCGTCCCTATTTAATTTCTTTTCACATCATGAACATCCCATGTACATGGAAAAATTGTTATTATGAAAATTCACTTTTACTCTGTGAAATTGCCATTGGTGTTTGCGCTTTTGCTTGAAAGCCTTTTAAATTGAAACTACATGGATTGCACCTGAGAGATTGAAAATGTCTGTTTGAAGAGAGGCAGCGAAGCACAACCACAAATTCTCAAGGTCGGATGGAGATGCCTATCATTCCTGCATCTCATGGTAAAACATATTTCCATAACCAATTCTAAGAATGTACTTTTTCTTCCTGACCTAAGATCAGACCACAAAAAAAGGAAAAAAAAAAAAAAAAAAAAAAAAAGCTGCAACATAGTCTGCATGTGTTTCAGGGAAAGACAATGATTACAAATTTACATCGCACTTTACTTTTGCACTTTAAGATCAAAGCCAAATACTACCTATATTAACAAGAGCGTAGATCATTAAAATTAGGATCCAGCCAAGCGTCATGGGAAATGGGAATTTCAAAATTGGTTGCGGAGATGTTTTCATTTTCATTGCATGGTTAAACAGCTGCTACACTTGATTACAAATTATGAATGCTTCCAGAAAAGTTGTCACTTAGTAGTAGGATCAGCTGCTTACAATAAATGTGACACTTTAAAGAACAAGTATTAACACATGTGGCTTTCTGACCTCTGGAAATAAGAACAGTTACTCCAAAAAGATTAAAAATATATTAAACAAGGCCATTGCTTATTTAGTGTCTCTGTCTGAACTTGAATATAGCCCGACCTCAATTTTTTTCTATTAATTTTTTTTTTTTTCATAAAACTCAATTTGGTCAAATTTTAAAGAAAAAGCCAACTACTTTGTCCAAAAATTATGGATACATGAATGTCCATACATTTGTTACACATTTCAACATTTAAAACTACATTTGGAACAAATAATTCCTCTTCCACTGCTAGGTAAATTAGGTCTCTGTTATACAGCCACAAAAAAAGGGCCAGATGCTAAGCAAGTAATGGTTCTTTACTTGGCCTACAGAGTAACTGCAATAGTCTCAGGGTCAGCCCCCAACATGAAGGAAAATAAGCCATTTGTGAATGCCCTAAGTACTATATACATGCAGTGTTGAACAAGGCTTCAAACTTCCTACACCATTCAGGGCTTTTAGTAGTGTCACAGCCATTCTTAAAAGCCCTTTATTGGAACCTAGCTGAAACATATTTAGAAGCTACAGTACACTCTTATACCTATGATATCACCCTAAAGATATCAATGGGTTTGAACTCTACCCACTGCATAAATCACAACACACATATATGCAAAGCTCTTTGTCTGTGTCTTCCCTCTCAAACATTTTCCAACATAAATCCTTGGCAACAGAATTGGCAGATTTTGCAATTTAAATTTGAAATTGAATTTAAATTCAATTTTATGTTCCCTGAGTACTTGGCTGTAGAGCTAACAAGCAATATGTGCAGCTCCCTCGATCTATTAGCATCATTACGCATTTTCAATGTCATACAAAGTTATACAGACTACCGCATTGCAAGTACTCCCTGGCTTATGCACCCACAAAATATATTTCTCTGACGTCATCCATTTCTGCTGAATTTAAATGCAAGGACACACTCCTGGAAGGGAAGATTTTGGCTGAAAAAAGGCCAAAAGTAAAGACTTTTCAAGGGCTATTCCCTTAAGCTTTGACAAACCTATGGAGCTGACAAAAATAAACAAGAGATGAGAAGTGGTGTAGTAGAAAACACTTCGAAAGGACTTCAAAGTGAGTAATGACAGCTTATACACCACTTCAACAATGTATTTCACTGAATACAAAAAGTGATATCAAAGAAAGGTTTGGGAATTGGAGTTGCTGACTTTCAAATTATGTGATCAAATATTCCTTCTAGATATGCTTGTAGCAATCTTACCTAATTTAAAATGGATAATCACAAATGTTTCCCAAAAAGGAGAATATGACCTTAAAAGGCACTCTCACATCGCTTGGAGCCATTTTTCTATTGGCCGTGACAGAACTTGTCACAATTTCCTGTGCTTGTGAAAACAATAGAACTGTACTCTTCACCTAAAAACCAACGACAAAAGTTTTCCATCAAATTTATAAAACAAAGTGTTTTTGTTTCAGCTAGAATATAATTTTTGCTGGTTATAGGGTTGCAACATTCATATGGAATCAATTTTCTTTTCAAATGCTATCTTCAAACTTGCAGAGTTGAATACCAATGGCGTATATGAATTTTTGAGCCAAACTTTGAAGACATGACTGCTGAAAGAACAAAGATAATGCACTTCACTTTCTCATTTTACACTCATCAGTTGTCAAGGATGTAAGATAACCTACTTGAGAGTTTCCACAGGAAATTTTGCATTTCATGAAAACTTTGAGATTTCAATTTTTTCCGTTTCTAAGGATCAAGAAGAGAGCTTTTGAATATGGACTGAGTATAGCACCAGATATCACCTCTCCGTTTCTATTGCTACTGCAGGAGCCTTGAACTATATCAAGCCAGTCATACCACCCACAGTCAGGAAACCATTTTAGATTCAGAAGAAATGAAAAGCATCACCCTGCAACCACTCAATCCAATTCTGCGGACTGTGACAGCTAGGGTTCTTTTTACAAGTGCGTTATTTGTTAGGTAATTCTATACAAACTCTCTACTCTGCTGTTTCAATATAACATCCAAAGAGCCTACACATGAAACATCTTTACTTCATCATAACACTCTGAAAGCCTACACAGCTTGAAGCTCAAATTCCCCCCTTTGGGACAGGCCAAGTTAGAGAAGCAGCTATCCATAAACAGAGCTTAATACATGAAACAACTTGCTGACAAGACCCTGCTGCAGCATACTGGCAGGCGTTCTCTGCGTATCTACAAATGTCACTCAAATTACAACAAACACAAGGCCTGAGTGTGAAAATAATTCAGATCACAATTTCAAATCGTCACAAATGCTGACACAAAAAAGTTTCTTGCATGCTGATGTGTTAAAATGGTAGGTCTCGATACTTAAAACATGTCAACCATTTGTTCCCCATCTGTAAACTAATTATGCTCTTGTAAGCATGCAGTTGCTCATCTTGATTTGGGCATGTTGACGTACAGTGTAATCAGGATGATGCATTCGCTTTGTAATTCAATGGTTCTCCTCCTATTTTTGAATGCAACAGGAGTCTCTCTGGCTATCCTTGACACTTTAGAGCCCAAAGCAAACAACATGTGGATGCTCAGGCTTAAATCTTAAGTTCACCATTATCAAATTTCAATACTAGGCAAAGCAAGCGGCAAGATGTCCTATGACAGACTACTATGGAAGAAAGTGACAGTACCGTCCCATTCACTGGCCCACAAAAATATTTATACATGTGCATGCATATTTAACCCACACTGTTCACCAAGTCTGATCTGCAATACAGACATAAAAGCTTAAATGAAAGAATTAATATGTACGATATAGGATAAATGACAGAAATGTGCTTTTTTACCTCAATTTTTCTTTCATTACCAAAAGCGCAACTTAAAGTTTCCACATATGAGGGAGGCAAAGGGATGACTGACATCTGAATTTTTAAGCATATGGGAGAAACTTTCCTAAATTCTCTGATTAATATAGTTTTTGTGCTTTGCCAATTGCTACTAAATCTTTCACAAACCTTCGCTTTGTCCAGACTCCAGTAAGTTGCCATGACTTCCAGTGATAGGTGCACAGGCTGTGGCAGTTGTAGCAACTACAGCTTCTGTAACATCTTTGTTCCCTTTCATTGTCAATGCTCTTGCCCCCGGTGTCTTTTTGACAAATGAGAGGAACAGATGCCTGCAAAGGTCCTCTGGCATATCAACTTCCAGGTAGGTCTCCATGAAGAGTTTGAAACCTTCATAGTTGATCGGCTTCAAGAAAAAAAGAGACGAAATTTTGAACCACGTTTTTAAGAAGTGCTGTAGTACAGGTTATTTAGATTTCACATTGAGTCCCCTCCCTTTCTGGTCCCACCCCTCCCTCAAAGGATAGGACAAAGAAATTTCATAAATAATAACACAAATAACTGAATACATATTTGACAACACCTACATTTGCATTGCTTCAATACTTAGCTTGCCACCTGTAAGATGGCCACTTGAATAATAGGGCTTGACATTCAGGTTAATTCACTATCCGTTTAACCGTTTTTATTATCCAAAACTGCCATGAAATCAAGTCAGGGTATATAAACAAAATAAACATTTCGGAAGAGCACCACCACTTTGAATACCTAAGTTTATATACTTACAATGGCGCTGTGAGTGATGTTCCATGAGGTAGTGTGAAAGTTAGAACCCATTTACATTATTTGCAATGTTTTGGCAAGCAGTCAATAAGCAAAGGCGAATCATGAATTTTTTTTAAACTTTCCACAAATATGCATACTTATGTTATAACACTGATTACTGTCTTCAAGATTTCTGCGGTCTAATATAGCATCGTAACATGAGAAGCCTATGGATATCACTGGCATTATTGTAGTGCAAGACACAATTCTCTGACTACAGCGATACAGTATCACACACGCCTTCAGCACACGCATGTCTTGTTGAGTACAAACGTACCACATACAGTGTACTGTAGTGTGCCTTGCGACCTTGCTGTAGTTCATACATTATCAGTGTACCTGCTAAGAATTTCCAGCACCGTGATGTCGTAATGGTGTGAAAATTTTGCCCATATGTATTACTGCATGCTTCATAAAAAAAAATAGCAGTTTCTTCATAATTATGAACAGAGAAACTTTTTGATATCAGAAGCCACCCTCGTACTGTATGTTATGACAAGACTAGTACGTAGTAGCCTTGTTTACTCTCATACGATATTAATATTGCGTACAATACGGTACTGTGCAATGTACGTACAGTACATCACAAACGATCATTTGTGCAACATGCCAAGCATGTGGCTGACCGGGCCGGTTCTTTCAACAAGCTCAACCAGCCTGTGCTAATTACACTACTGTATATGTACAATGCAAGTACGTACAGTGGCTGGTTTTGTTCAGCAAGCTCAACCAGCCTTGCTAGTTATGTTCAAAAATAATATGATTATTCATGATGTTCATCATTGGTACACTCCATATTTTATAACCTGGGGTTAATAAATGAAAAGGCGGAAAGCATTTCACTCTTCTGAGCGAATTTTGGGGGTTGAAACTTTTTCAAGAATTATACGAACAATGAAAAAATTATAAAAAATGTATAGTAGTCACTTGTTAAAATTATTCAGTAAGCTTAAATGGGGAGACTTAGTTACAAATATTTGAGTTACACAGTACAAGGCTTACAAGCCAGGGTTGCATAATTAAGCCCAGAACTACATAGCTTAGTCACCATTTTGTGCAGATTGCATTTGTTTTGAGCCTCATGAACCGTAAACACGTAACCATGGAAAATTCCCAAAGTGCATTTATGATGAATGATATTAAGCACATATTTCTGCTGTCTACAATGAACTTTTTAGTCTTATCTATCAAGTTTACAGTGGTCCACACTTTTAAAGGTATGTTGGATTGTTGTAGAGTGTGCTGCTTGGTTTAATCCCTGCACCTTTGATAATTTTTAATCCTCTTCAAAAGTTATGTGAAAGAGTTTATTGTCACATTATTTTGGCAAGACACCCCCAGATCATGGGGTGAATGGATCGATATACCAGTCAAAGCTGTGCAATGCAGACTGTGCACCTGTCATTATAAAGGCCTTTTTTAAACCTTTTGTAATTTTTCATACAAAGTTTACCCATTGTTATGTGGTTTTGAGCAAGCAACTTCTGCAGTTTACTTCATAAACAAGTTTAGGTATAAAGTTGAACTGCGGCCACAAATGTATTAGTATACAAAAATGGTTAAATGAAACAACATTTGGCGGTCATTTAACCGGTTAACCATCACAGCCCTACTTAATACTATACCCTGTATGTACTATGTTGTATAGCTACCATTCACTACACACTGAAAGCTGATACAAATCTTACCACAGAATAATCTCTGCTCCGAATATGCTTGGTTAGCTGAGAGTCCACGATTACACCTCTGTGTTCTGACATGTCTATGTTCTAACAAACCTAACCCTAATATTCTCACCCTTACCTAACCATGAGGAAAAATTTTCTTTCACTGAAACTGGTCAAACTTTGATTGTGTACCTCTCAATTCTCTCTTTGAAGGATTATCTCAAACATCCTTCAGGCTAACCCTTGAAGAACACAATGGTTATTTTGTCCAACTCAGGGTTGAATACACACAAATTGCTTTGCCAGTGGAAAACAGTTCCCTGTGTCTGTGTTAATTATAACTACTAGCTTATCAGGAGGAGCTTGAAGCTGTTAACAGGAAGGCATTTAACAGGAAGACAGGTTGAAAGCTTTTCTTACCACAATTTTGAATGAAAACGGGGACCAGAAAAAACAAAGGGAAAATTTTCATAATGCCCTTGTCCACACACTTGTCAGAATACAGAAATGTCAGAGCAAAGAACAGCAAGCAGTAACCCCATCCACAGGTTTTCAAGTTCATTACATGCCTTTCAGAAGTTTTACTCATTTATGGTCGTAACAACATTCCTTAAAAACTGTGGGTATATTATCTCAGTCATTCTTTCTGGAAACAGAACCCAGTCAGTAATAATTCAGGCCTTGAAGGACAGTTGTTTTACAACACTAATCGACCACAAATGTGGGAGAAGCTATATGGCTTTTCAATTACAACTTCATGTCGAGTGGCTAACCAACTCAACAAAGATCAAATTTCATTTTTTTTTCTTCTGAAAGGCCAGTTTAGATGGGAAAACCGTAGATTGCTCTTGGATGAAATACCCACCTTACTTTGACATGGCCAGGGATCGAACTCTGAACCTCCCCGTTGCCAAGCTTCATTGCTTTAAATGCCACAGCCTTTATCTACTCCGCCACAGCACAGGTTCAACTTACTTCCACTGGTCGAACATACATGTATGTAAAAGTTAAAATTTTTCAGCAGCAACTCTACTACATACCATTTGTACCCTTTTTTTATAGACTATTCAACCACCATAATTTAAAGGCACTGTTCCTTTAATCAAAAGCACTCAGATAGGAGATATCAAAGCACACTTAGCTTTCTGCGAAAAGACAACTCTGAAACTGACAAACCTAAACGATGAGCAAAAAAACCTTTAATCAACATTTAGATAGGAAGTAAAAAAAATGCCATCATTGTCTCTAATGGCAATCCATCAGATTTGCTGCTCACTAATGGTCAAAGAGACCATCTTACACAATCTCCCCAATACGTATCCATGATTTCTCCATTGAGGTATGCAAAAACTTCTGTGAACTCTGAGTGTGCTTACTGCTAAAAAAAATTTTCCATTTCAAAATTACATGAAAAAGCATTTTCACCAAAAAACAAAAAATTACACCATCAGCACTCCTTGCTGCATTTTCAATGCATGACTTAAAATTTTAAAGGATTACTCAAACATAATCTGTGAGTGTATGAGGCTGATTATTTGATTCCATAGCAAAAAACACAAGATTAACAAACAGTACAGTAACACCTGAAATGCTGAGCATTGACCTTGAGGGAAGACAAAATTATCCATCCTGAAGAACTGGAAGATCCAACCCTGGGCATCTCAGCCTGTAAATATCATTATGCCTCTTTTACTGAAATCTGAACCTTTCATCGATTAATCGTAATTAACTTTGCTTTCTCGGCTTCTACAAAACGATCAATATCTTTTAGAGCAAATTTAAGTCTTTGGGCAATTTTTGATATCTAGTCTGAGACAGAGCACAACACGCCATGAAGCTACCTTCACGTAAAAGATAATGGTCGATGTTAAGACATACCTGCTCTGCATTGTATTGGGATAAAGCACCATTGCCATGAAATTCTTCCAAGACATCCTTTAATGTCTTCCTAGAATCTGGAAAGGGAGAGAGAGACAATCACACTTAAGACTTAAATACATATTAGATATATCTTTTGAATTGGTAAGATGAGGACACACTTGATGACAGCCGCTGATACAGTCATCATAAATTTTATGAGCCCATGTATGTTACATCGGAATTTACTAATTGGATGCCTGCATGTACAATCCTGGCAGGCAAACATACCTTCCTACCAGGTAACAGATCTATGTTGGAGACATTTCATGAAGGATGTCAAGTATTCTTAAAGCACAGGAACAGCTCAGGGTTGCCATATTGGTATTTAAAATGCCAAAAGCACTTAATTTGGCATTTTTTTGATGGTGTTGGCATACAGAATTTCAAAACATACGCAAAACAGCGTTTTGGCATATTTTTGGCTTTTTTCATTTGACTATCAATTCTCCTTAAATATGCATGTTTTTCCACAATATCTGTCAAAAACTGTAGCAAAATGCATAATTTGTGTCCCGAAATTCACACAAAAAGCACAATTGGATGTGTCAGCTCCATCGGTGCAGGGCTATTTTATTACATATTAATGATTTTAAGCAACTTTTGTCTAAATGGCATCAAATTATCATTTGGCAGTTTTTGACCATACTGAATGCCAAATTTGGTCAGTTGACCTCACCAAAAATCTGGCAACTCTGGAACAGCTTGAATAATGCAGACATCTGAAACATTAGAAATGCACAATAACTTGAATTGAACCATAACTTTTCCCAAAAAAATTTAAGTGATGATTTCAACTAGACAAATTATTTTTCAGTGTGGTAGTACAATATAAGAGAAAATCTTTATCAGTAGGACGCAAATTTCCCCAATCTACCTGTTTGTGAATCTACAAGCTCTGATACTAATACCTAGTATCTACAATAGTAACCCTCTCTAATTAATATCTGTAATAAGGTCCTGGCAAGTCTTGATCACACTGTGGAGAGGCCCAGGACATTATCACAGGTAAGTGAGGTTACAACTGGTTAGGAGATAAGAGAGGGGGTGTTGAATGTTTATCTCACTTACTCAACACTCCTGTAGATCTTCTTAAACAGTATGACTGGGATAATGCACACCAACTTCAATTAGCATAAATTAACAACCATTTGAGGTTATATTTGTTCTGAGTAATTGCAGTCACTCTAGAAAAATCCAGTTTACCCCTAACTTAAAACATTATTCAAGATATTTGAAAGGGAAAGGACAGATTTGAAAGATTTAGATGTTTCAACAAATGTTTGGATAGCTCATGAACTTATGCCCTTTTATTCCAAAAGTTCCAGTGCAGTGTTTCCCAACCTTGGAAAATTGCCTCAAGAGGGTAGTGGACTGGTTTTTCCAGTTAAATGGTACTGCTGCTGCCACCAGAAAAATGCTAGCCTGTTTGTTATTCAAGCTGAACTAAATTTAGTCAAAAAAGGAAATTTGTAAAAGGAATGTTCCATCAAATTTTGCAGACCATTGGGAACAGATCACAGCTTCTAAGCATCCTTAATTATGTAAAAGACCAATCTCCTTAGATCCTTCCCCAAGCCCCCTGACAATTTAAAATCTTCAGTATTAATATACTATGAAAAAAGAGCCCATTTTGGGCAAAGGATCAGATAAGACTGGGGAACACTGTCCTGTTAAATGATAAAATTTGTCTCTCTATAGGAAGTTTTCCCTCAATACCATTCAAAGTGATGCATTCCAACAAAAGTATGTCCTTTTACTTTAACATTAAATTACCAGTTTGGCCTTAAAATTTGATACAATTGGAAATCTGAATAGCATTCCCAATAGATTGGTTTTACAGTATATTAAAATTTGCAAAAATAGAAAGGTTTCTATAATGTGGTATACAGTAATCTGCATGAATTGCCTCCCACACACATATTAGATTTAAACCTGACTCAACTGTTTGGCCTTACAATTTCATGCAACCAGATCATCTGAAACAGAATTCCCAGTGGATTGGTTTTAATTCAAACTTTTGCTAAACTTACAGGGTATTGTAGTACATTCAAGATGTTTCACATTTCAGAAATAGGATCATCATTATTACAAGTACGGAACCTATATTCACTCTGCCCAAACAATTTGAAATAGAATTTCTTTCATACACCAAAATTCTTTTCAAAAAGAGTTCCTTTAATTATAACTCAGAAACTGCAAACCTCACAACTTATTGAGATGTTGTTAATCACTACAGATTTGCACGATAACTAAGTAAAACCGTACACATGTATCACAATTTTTCATTTGAATATGCTGATTACGTGAAGTTGTGTTCAAGGGTTATTGAGTATTAACGTTCAAGTACAAGAGTATAACTGCCACACTAACTATATGCTCTCAAGGCTTGTGATTAAATCCTTAAATCTATTTTGATGGTTTCAGATACCCTTTCTTCTGATCCTTCAGCACACTTAGCATGTACAGTACTGTAAAGTGGTGTAAATTGATGTATTGTCAGGGACTGCAGCTATTACTGCCCATATGCAAACCCTTGTACATGGAACTAAGGACACTACAGAACAAGTCTGATATGTCTAGAATTTTCTGTCTCATTTAGTTTCTGCTAACATTTAAGCGAGCCTCTGCAAATCCAGTATTTAGAACATTCCCTATATACCATGAACATCTCATTTTTCAAAAGAGAAGCACGATCAATGCAATCTGTAATAACTGTGGGCCAGTTATCCTATTCTACTTCAGAGTTATGACCTGTGGCCAAGATAAAAGCAGCCAAACTACTTTCCTGGGAGTCGTCGTTCCTTGGAAATTTTCCATACAGTCAAAAACATGCTCAAATATCATATGGTGGGGTTTGCTTTTTTATACTTTGACAGGTTTTCATCAAGCATTGTACCAAAACTGCCTCTTTCAATTTTTTTTCTTTGATTACAATTCTGACTGCAATCTACATTTACTCAGCTGTTGAAGAGCTTGTAGTTAATGCTGTTCACAAAACTGGTTTTGATTTGAAAACCGGTTAGAACCAGTTTCGGTTTGATTGGGTTTTGAAATTTTCGCACAACTGAAAAACCGTTCGTTGAAAAAAAGCAGGTCTGTAACTGACTGTGGTTTGGTTCCCATTTCAAAATTTGATTTTGCATTGCATTTCGCACTTTTTTCATCGTAAAATCTGCTACACTTTTAAACAAAAGGGTGGAAATTCGTCCATCATAACTTTTATAAAACTTCAGAAAATTTCCTAAACTTGGCTAGACCTCATATACGGTACATTTGCAAGGTCAATGTACTTTTTTGAAAAACTGGTTTTGATTTAAAAACCAGTTCTTGCAGCCACGGAAACCGGTTTCTGGTTTTGCACTAACC
>WURT03343321.1:9338-32233 GCA_009936505.3 Holothuria glaberrima | reverse complement strand
GACTCCTTCCTCAGATATGATGTCCTTACTTCAAGAAGCTTGCAGTTGCCCAATCCTAATTTGTATCTGTGGTAACAAAAGGTTGCCTTTTTTAGGAAACCTTTCATATTAAAACCATTTATTTTTAAAATTACCATTACTAACTATACACTCTGTATATAAACATCCTGAAAAAGGTAGGCCTACCTTTCAAATTTTACTGCATAGAAGTTCATAAAAGCACCATGTTTACTTTTGTCAGTGTGAGGGCAGCCACACAACTATGCAGCCCTTCAAGAGAAGGTAACTAGATGAACAATTCTTACAAAATGTTAAGAATCATCCACCTCTGCTTCTTCTTTTATTTAAATACATCAAGTCCCTGAATACCGTCTCCAAAAAGGTAGGCCTATCTTTCAAATTTTACTGCGTACAAGTTCACAAAGCCCGATGTTTATTTATTTTTGTCAGTGTGGGGGTAGCCAAACAACTATGCAGCCCTTCAAGAGAAGGTAACCAGATGAACAGTTCTTACAAAATGTTAAGAGTCATCCAACTCTGATTGATATTTTATTTAAATACATCAAGTCCCTGAATACTGTTCATCTACTGAAGAGAATTAATGTAACATCACTTACTCCACAGCAGATAAACTAAAGTTCCATTACTGGCCTATTTATATTTAAAGGCACTATAAATTACTCTAATTGATGTCCCCCCAGTCTCTTTTTATGACATAACTGTGGCCTTTTCTTAGTGCTGTCATGGGTTGTTCCACACGCAATAAGTTTAACGACTGTTTATTGAGGGAAGAGCACTTGGGATGTAAACATTCACAATCACACAGTTGAGGATAAACGCATACAGCTTGTGCAATATGGGCAATGTGAACTTGTTCCATTGGGTGAAAAATGGGAAACGCCTCAAAACGTACAGTTCCACATTTCATTCATAAATTAACTGTACAACGTAAATCTGCTGGTAGGTGTGATTTTTTAAATTCATATTTAAATATGGTGAAATACACAGAATGTTTCAAAATATATACAGTAGTTCTGTTTACATTGTTGATAAACTAATTAGAATCCAACACTACTGGTGATAGTAAGTTAACTCTCCACATCCAAAAGAGCAAAATTAGGGATGGATCTAAAATTATATGAGACTGAATATTCACTATAAAAGAGTGAGAATGGCTATTTTTGGATTGAAATCTTCCATTCTAAATTTAGATGGGTCCCTAATTTCACTCTAAAAGAGTGACTTTTCTCTCAAAAGATTTGAGAGAGTAACTACTAAACTTTATACTTATAACAAAGGTATGGCAGCAGGAATTTGATTGATGCGTTTTTTTTTTTTTTTTTTTTGATACAACCAATTCTGTAAATACTTCAATTCATTAAACATTTTCATGAAAACGTATCAATAGGTTTAGTACCTGAGTATAAAAATTTAAACATTTTGCTGTGGTTCAGCGAAGAGTCTACCAAGGCTATGTATGACATTTGTATTTTTCACATAAGCCAGTGACCTTTTTGCAACAAGAAAAAACTAGAGTGCACTCAGAACTAAACTGTATCAAGTTTCTTGAGTAAATCAATTTCAGTAATTTAATTCATTTAATTTGACAGAACCTGAGCTCTGTATGTATTTCTGTTTTCCCTCCTCTTATGATAGGCAAAATCCCTAGTGAAACTGAGAAAGGATAGTGTAACAAAAGAAAGCAGTTGGACTAAAGAAACAGAGACTATACAAACATGATAACCTACATGGACAATGGCATAAATTGTTACTAAAAGGAGAAAAAACAGTATATAATAGGTAGATGCAGCGCCATGCCTAATGACTGGGAAAAGTGGTATGCACCAAACAGTGTAATTTAAAATGATTTGAGCACCTAAATAGAGGAAAGGATATGTTAAGTTTTAAATTACTAACAGAACTTTTGTGGAAGTACTGTGGTCTCCATAATAAAAGAGACTCACTCTGAGTATAGTTCAAAAAGGCAAAAGATATAGATTGGTTGGGAATGAGTTTATTTGTAACCTAACCTCCATTTCTGAGCAATTCTAAAAACTTCTGGATGCAGAGTTTCACTGTAAATTTTCAGAACTTAATCAGAAGAGTAAAAAATGATAGGAAAAGATATAGGAAACCAAAGAAAAAATAAAAATAAAAGAAAAAATTCAAAAGAAGAATTACCCAAATATATACAATATTTGCACTTTTAAGTAGTTTTGTATTACCCACGGCGCCCTCCACCACTGTGATATTGGTTCACCAGGGTCTAGTTGCAGTAAGTGGGGATTACATATGTAAATAGGAGGTAAGAGAGGGACGATGTAGATTTGTATTACCCACATACCAATTTCCATCCAAGTGCTTCACAAATACAGTATTAGCCCTGGCCAATGATAACATAAAGACATACTCTACTACTCCACATAGTCACATGTCACATGAGGTACACACAGCACCAAATGACAAGTTACTTCACAGATAATACGTCCCCTGAGGGGGGGGGGGAGAGGCTATTGAGAAAAAGCATATCTTATCCCAAAACATAACACAATGACCCAGAAAGTGGTCAAACCAGCAATTCTTGGATCATAAGTTCCACTACCTAGCAAACAGTATGCAATCATAAAACCCTGTACACTGTAACTGTATCAGTCCCATTGGCAACCCTTTTTGGGGGTCTTTGTGACAAAATTTATTTGTTCCACTAGCTGGTGGCATGTGACACTTTGTACTATTGGCCCCCCAAAATAATTTCAGATGATCATTTTTTTATTAAGAAAATTGTACAAAAATTCCCAAAATGAAAATTGTCTTAATGTTCACTTCTCCACACACTTCTCAGTACCCTTTCCCTGCCAGACACCCATACAACGTGTCTTCTCCACATTCAAGTAAAATCTCAAACAGCAAACTCACTCTCACTACAAGATGTTGCTTGTGATCTCATGTGTGCTGAGGAAATATTCTTGGCAACTAGGGAAGCAACACTCACTTGAACTAAAGTATCAGTGAGTACTGAACTTTACCTTTGAAACAAATTCCAGATGCTTGAGTAATTTTCAGCTTTTGTTTATCTAGGCTAGTGGCCTAAGTGTTTTAGTTATGTAGCCATGGGCTACTGTTCACATTTTCTTCCAGGCCCATAGTTAAGGGAGGGGGGATGGAGCCTCCGCAAAAATTTTTTTTGCCCCCCAGAAAGTTTTCCAGTTGCCATTGACTTAATACATTTTTACACATTTGGCCCCCCTGAAAATTTTTTCGCTACCATGGAAGCCATTTCGCCCCCTTCAGGACCTATCTGGCTACGGGCCTGTTTTCTGCCTGTGTACAGGATTGTCATCATGCCCTCTGAAGGAAAAGAACCTCAAAGTACAATGTTGAAAGAATACGACACCACACTCCCGCCCTAGCTTCACACATCAATATCTATTCCATGAAAGCCTTCAAGAAATTCAAATTGTCCTATTCCTGGCAGCAATTTCTTACTTCTTCCACCGTATCTGTGCTACAGGTTATGAAACGTGACTAAAAAGATTAATATAGCATGACAATTGGCACATTGGTTACAAAGTTTGCATTATAATCACATCACTTGTTGCGCAAGTGCCTCACAGTTGCCATTCCATTCCATTGAACTCAATTTCTTTCATACATCATTTGCAGGCAAGTTCCTCTCTCCCTGTACATTTCTCCTTCCCCAATTACGTCTAATATTAACCTAGATACTTATAACACAAACCCTAATTGGCAGAAGCTTGGACAAGTTCCACAAGGCAAAAAAACCAAAAAGTTACAATGAACTCAATCGTTCTAAAACCTTTTAGGATGAAAATTTTGCTATGTTATGGGCCATTACACATGAGGTACTATGGGTCAATTTCAATTCACGTAGAAAGAAAAATTTGCAAAACCCCAAGATAAAAGCTCAGAGGTTTACAAAGGATCTGTACTACAGACCAGAGAGTCCCATGCATCCTTTCAATGTGACTTGCCCTAAGCTGTGGCGTTTTCTTTTGAGATGAAATACACAATGATACTTAAGTATTGGAAGACATTTAATGCACTGATCTCCCTACAGATATGACCGACTGATAACTAAACTGCTTTTGACAAATCTCAAAGACACTAAGGTCACCTTGAGTTCGGGCTATGTTACTTTGAGTATTTCCCTGGTGAGGGTCATTTCAAGGATATGTGTAATTAAATATTGATCAAAAGTTTTCTCTCACACATTATTTTCAACCCATTGGTAAGTCTTCCATCAGATTTGCTACTACAACAAATGAGTAAAGAAGAACAGCTAGAAGTACAAAGCATAAGCAACTTAAATGTTGAGGATAAAAGTAATGTGGTGTTTGAAGTGATTCATATACTGCAGATAAAGTAACATTTTCATTTATGAAAATGTTCCACAGCAATGAAGGACAGGGGACAGGGAGACATAAATTCAGGAGTCACTCTCCTGTTGGTGATTCAAAGACTTAAATGATCATTATTTTAGTCTTTGTTTACAGTAAAAAAGATCTGACAACAAGTGTCTCAAGGTGATATGAAACCAATGTATGCAGTTTACTAATCTGGATGCCGCACTAGGATTTGGGGTGTGAGATTCTAATAGCATCTATAGGCATCAACTAGCACCATGTTAAATGAATATTTCTTCATATTTTGTACCTAGTATTTTGCCAAATCCATACTGAAAATGTCACTTTCCAAGAAACTTAAGATATATCTAAAGAAAGCTATAGCATAATTGAGGTTTCTTTTTATTTTTGGCCTCTCAAAAGTTCCAGGTGTTAGTTTATCTTTCAGTGACAAATACTTGCATTCTTGTGTTTTTAAAATTTAAAAAGTTCACATACCTGTCTGTTCTTTGCATTAAATTGACCTGTGGATATGCTCTACTTGGTATTTTTTTTAAACATTTTTTATTACCAGTAGCCCCCTATTACCAGAACTCCTCTCAAAATACAAGAAGCAATGCCCTCTTGCTTTGTCTACCATTCAGCTGATTTAAATGTATTTCACTGTCATTCTGAAAATTTAGTGCTATTTAATCCAGCAGTTTAAAAGGAGTCAAGTCACCAAGGAGTAATGCAAACAAATTGACCAGCTGTTTTAAACTATCTAATCAAGATATATTAATGATACTATACATGTTTATTTTCTGAAACTTTGGCAGATTTTATCATGTTTTATGAAGGTTTAAAAGGAGTCAAGTCACCAAGGAGTAATGCAAACAACTTGACCAACTGTTTTAAACTATCTAATCAAGATATTTTAATGATACTATACATGTTTATTCTCCGAAACTTTGGCAGATTTTATCATGTTTTATGAAGGTCAAAAAACAATACTGTCATCCTGTTTTTTACAGAGTAGACAGACTGTCCAATAGAAGTAATAGGGGAGGTAAGTAAGAGCGAAATAGATCAATACTGTCATCCTGTTTCTTTTCAGGTTTTTTCTGCTACATTGCAATGAAGTACCCATGTAGATTAATACTTTCTCCCTCTTGATCAATTCCAATTGCACTTTCTCTTGCACAGCAATATGTATATCCAACGTACAGGATTTGAAGACTGGGTGGACTCACTCGTTTGACCTAAAGCAACTCATGTATGTCACAGTAAATTAGAATTCAGATAAATCGATAGTTGAATATTTGTGAGCACACCACAACATCATTGATTATGCACCCATACATCTTCATGAGTGGTTCCCGGCCACTCCTCAACAGGTGACACAACTTGAGCATTACGCCCCCACACTCTTCATCATAGCTATGCAGCTTTGTGATTTATTCGTCAAACAGTTCTTTTATTTGTAAAACAACGTCTCTGCTCCAGGCGTTCTTACTCGTGATGTGGGAGTTGAACAGTCATCAATTGATAATATTTGAGTTTCCTGAATGCAGGCAGCTACCAATCTTGAACTAATATCTGTACTCTCCAATTCAAATTCAAGTACTTTTTTTTTCTTTTTTTTTTTCCTTTTTTTTTTGCACCCTAAAAATAAGAGAGGAATCAATATCGGAATTCCCACCTATTGATGATAAATTGTCTTCAGCACAATTTGCTCTACACGAAAATTTTCAGACAAAGGTTGTACGTGACTTCCTGAGAAAACTACAAAGAACAAAGGTACTGCATGCAAGTACAGTATCTTAACCTTTGTGTGACCTTTTGGGCAGAAAAGTAAGTTATTGTGTTTGTACATACTGCTTCTACAATGTTACAGATCCCTTCTTCTTAATTTTACTTGACTGCCATATCACAGAAAGACAAATAAATCAATACGATATCACTAGAACGAATGCAATTTTTATTTCCAAGCAGGAGAGATTCAGAGCTCGATGGATGCTTTAAATGTTTATGTGCAGCAAAACAGGAATAAACAACACCAGTATGTTTCGAATCCCAGTGTTAAGCTGCTACCCTGTACACAATAAAAAATTTGGTCCAGAACAGCCTAACAGGCTTGTATCCAACCCACTAATGAAGGCCTAGGCTATGAAATCACCAAACTGATAAGCATGATAATGCTTAACAATGAATTATGTATATATAGAGGTTCTTCACGTGACGTCATTGCCTCTCATTTTGGCATACTGCCCGTCACTGACCATGCACAGAAGGTGCGTAATCGATGCACACGCACGAAACGGCCTTAGTTACAATTGTTGTACAATGGACGCCTGGCCGTCAAAATAGAGAGACGCGCAGCGCAGTGACGTCGGTGAAGAACCTCTATATAGCAACTCCAGACATTGCAGAAGCTTGGAAAGGGCAGGGTGCCCTTAGGATGAGGGCTGCTATCCTACTGCACTACCAAATTCTGCCAAGTACTAATCGATGCAAGTAGATGTCCCATACATAGGTAAAGGAGGGGCAAATATAAAGACTAATTAGAACAGTAAATATCTTACCATGTAAATGCTGGTGAAAAAGAAAATCGTGTCTTCTTCTCCAACACATCCTTCTCAGAGGACTCATACTTTGAAATATAACTCAATCCCTTGTCAATATGATGTTAATATAACAAAGCCCTTGTCACTTCTTCTGAATAGTTGCTCATTTTTCCAGATTGCTATTTAGTTCTGTGAAGTGCTGAATGCACACAAGTTTCAAAATCCCACCCTAGTTGCTCTAGTACAGAACACTACAGCTATGATGTACAGCTATCAATACTGTTATCTATTAGGCTTGAGCATTCAGTTGCTTTTGAGAGATCGTAAACCCTGTTGCAAGTTTCAATACACTCTAACTTCCTGTTGCATGATATTCTTCCCATTACCAAACTAGATGTGTCTTGAGCAATCAAGAATGTAAATACAAACAGCAGTGTGGAAGTCATCATTTTCCTTTAATATGAAACCTGATTATTCTAAGGAAACACCTCATATAAAGTTTCTTTGTTTCTTACAACAAAATTCTAACTTGTTTGCAGGGCAGTATTTTAGATTACAATATATTTTTTCTCTCTTTTTAGAATGAACCACAGATTTATGACTACTGGAAACTGAAAGTTCGGAAAAAAGGGCTGTTTAGATCATGCCAACATATTAAAGACAAACACTCATTATCCCAAAGTATATTTTTAGTGTGGGGTATCAAAATTCTCAGTTGGTGACTGCTCTTTGATTTACATCAAAGTTCAAAAATTCAAAAGATGCAGAGTTCCTCACATTCTACACAATGCAAAGAGAGTGTTTGGATTACACATTATAGCGTTGTATGCTCACCAGGACATGGCCTTAAAGGGAAAAGGCGGTCACCCCAATTAGAGTTAAAATACCCCATTACTCTAGTCCATGAATGGCCTATTTTGATCATGTGACATCAATTTTGTCTCTGAATTGTGAAATTTCGAAGAGAATTTCTCCTTGCTTTACCTATTGTTTGTAATATTTTTGTTTGTAATGCATAACACATTTGCAAGGGTTTACTGATTTTCCAAAGCAAATTTTGGGGCAACTGCTTATTGCCTTTAAGTAACAAAGTAGGTCAGTGTCTTCACTACAAAGGGAAGATTTGTACAGTTATGGGTGGAGTTTCAAGTTGCTTTAAGTTGGGAGAATCTCCAAAACTCCCTGGTCTGTGAATAGTACGAGCCCAAATATTTACCTCCTATCTACGTTTGTAACCCTCACTTACCGGTAGTAAGGTCCTTGAAAATTTTGATCACACAGTGGAGGCTGGCCTCCAACAGAGGGCGGCCTCCCCATCCTCTTCTAGCTTGCTTCGTCAGAAACCTTGACACGTATTTTGAGTCCCTAGCTAATTTCTGTCCATTGTGATCCTGTGCAATCAAGACTTGCCAGGACCTTATTACGGGTAAGTGAGGGTTACAATTGTAGATAGGAGGTAAGAGAGGGGTAATGTAGATTTGGAACTGTCTGTGATGATGACAACTGCCCTTTAATGTTGCATTCTGAACAGTTAAATTGGGCCCAAGTTAAAAACACGATGCAAAGAAGCTGGTATCCTGCTTGGCAAACATACGTTTTTCATTTAACACTCTACTATTCAGGACTAAAGAGAGCTGGCAGTCTTAAGGTCAGTTCATACTTACAAGTTTTCACATACTTTCCAAAACTCCCTGGTTTTAAAAAGTATACAGCTATTTTGCTCCTTTGATCTTCCTAGCCATTTACATACATAATGCAGGACTGAACAGTGTTCAGGTTTCATGGCTTTAAAGTACTATAATGAAGTATGGATTGGCCTGTAGAGAGCTCACCAACTTGGGGATAGTCATAGGACTTTTTTGCAAAGTAGGACACAGATTACGATAAAAGCATGTCTTAGAAACAGGAGGACAAAACTCTTTAAGTTTTCATGACAGTATTCACGTAACAGGCTTGGCTATTAAAATGAAAGTCACAAACTATACTAGCTCATGCACTGACAATGATTTTCCTTGCACATTGCTATAACTAAAGATCGAAACAAACATATAGGCCAATAACGGGATATCAGACTGTTAAAACTTGTTGAAAATAAATTGAGACTGGACAAGGTCTGAGATAATTTATTTCAAGAAAACATGTGAAAAATTAAGTAAAAGCGATGTTGAAGGCAAGTAGGTGAAAATGAATACAGGCACTTGCAATCTTCGACTGAAGAAACGCTACGGGAGGGAAATCCAGTCACCGATCGCGGCGAGCTAATTCTCAATGTAATATCGCGGGCGACTGTGTAAACTTGAAGGGGCAATGGTAGGCGCATGGCCTACCTTTACTAGGCAGGTGTACAGTATTTTCATCTCCGATATTTACGATTTCAGTTGCATTTCGGTGCTATCACACATTCTTTTCTAGTTCCCTATTTTAAGAACGTTATGCCACGGGGCTTTGCTCATTAGTTGGTCTGGTTGTTGCTAAGGGAGCAACCAAGCGTGCAAGGTTTATGCACATGCATAACAGGCACAGTGGAGTCGGAAACGACCGCGCCATACCGACCGGTTACAAAAATGAGGCTCCCATAACAGTCTTTTCCTTGAGAGGGAGTATTGTACCTTCCGGTAGAGATTTCATTTCATACTGTACCATTATTTTTGTGCCTAATCCCTTTGCAAATAGACAGCAGCAGCGGGTCGTACAGGATGTCACCCACCACTGCAGGCTTCAATTTTAGGTACTTGCTTGTAGGGCTGGGTTTACTTTAACCCACCCACTTGTCCACATAAATATTGTCTTGCCCAATGAAAACCTACATGGTAATTATAAATAAACCTACCTGCCATATTGTTACACAGTCTATTGAAAAGGTAGTTATGCATGGTACCATCAATTTCAGCTGTATAGGCTTTGCTAAAAATATTTTTCTTCAAAAGTTTGTTTTGTAAGGCAAGGGCTCCCTACAATGTAGTCTACAGTGCACTGGGCTTGCCCATATGATTTTTTGCTCCCCTCCCCAGGCTGACAGGTGAGGGATTCGTCAAAGACTGACCACCGGATAACAGCGACAAAATAGTACTATTTCCAAGTTCATTAAAGTGGTGGCATTTATTGAAACAATGAAACTTAGCAATTAACAAGGGTCTGAGTTTGATCACAGTTATGTAGATTTTTCTTCCAAGAGCAGTCTAATGGTTCTCCCTCCCCTATCTAAACTGTACTTCATTAAAAGTAGTCCAGGTTTTTCTTAACGAACAAAATGCTCCAGAAACCAGTACACATACTTGTTTTAAGCAAGTTGGTACAGCATTAAGGTTTGTACCCCAATTCCACAGGATCCCTCTCAAAGACAGGCACTAGAGAGATCACCAACCTGTTGTCGAAACGTGCCATCCGAAGAGATACTCCTCTAGAATCTCCACACCTGTTCCCATCATCATTCTTCCTTACCCCCAAGAAACCGGACACCAGGAGGCCTACACTGAATCTCAAGCCCTTGAACAAGCTGTATATCAGCCCTTGATGATTTCGGATGGAGACTCTAGCTGCAGTTATCCTGTTGCTAAGGACTGGTTTCTGGGCCACTTCTGTGGACCTCAAAGATGCGAATCTCCTAGTACCCATTCATCCGGAACAGGAAACGGCCATAACGATGTAAAATAACCCATAAAGGGTATGAAGAAGGAAAAGGGGTCGGAAGAAGAAAAACTCCACACGTAAAAACATGACCCCAGGGCCCAAAGCTAGCCCCAGGTCTAGCAAAAGGCCTAAGGACTAAACAGCCTAACAAGTTACGCACAATCTAACGGTAGGCTAGAAGCCTAACCACGCAACTAACAAGGCTGGTGTTTGAAAAGGTGGGCTAAAAATGAACCTCAAAAATGAAAGATATACTTATAAAAAAGATATACTTAACAGACTTTCAAAAGTTGAAGGAAACCACTTCTAGACCCGAGATGGAAAGGAAGGAGAATCCCAGAGTTCCAAAGCCAGGTGAAAAAACGCAAAAAATAGAGACCTAAATGTAATCCAAACTTGACCATTCCGCTGGCGATGAAACAAGGGGGAGTTAGCATAGTGGACTTTAGGGATTAGTATAGCGCCACCTAGAAAGGAATATCATCGCCAGTGATCATTCCGCATTAGATGGACTGTCCAGTAGTAGTTATAGGGGAGGTAAGTAGGAGTGAAATAGATTTTAGAAACTCAAAACAAACATTCAACATATTACTGGAGCACGCATGAAATGAAGAACCACCATAACGACATTTCTTTGTCATAAGTTTTATCTTTTCAATGGAACTGTGCACTGGCAACAAGGGGGGAGGGGTAGAGGAAGGGAAAAAGTGCCCCAGTCATCCTCTGAACACAGTACAAGTATGGTTCTGACAGCATATTTCATCCCACCCTTCCACTTTTATAAAACCTTTAGAGCTGCCTCTAATATTGTTCAACAACGAACACATTCAATCAACTTGACCTGACAAATCACAAATATCTTCACAAAATGCATGACCTTTTTCCTTGTCTACCACTCATGTAAAGATCAATTACACTTTATATAACTGTTTAGAAACTGAAGTTTATGAATAGAATACATTAAAAAAAAATTGTTCCAGTTGTGACTTTAGGGCAAATATCTGTAGGTACCAAGTTTGACAAACACTGGATGTTTTATTTTAGAATCAAGTGTGTTTATCAGGGCAACCTCACACACTCGTCACATATACGTCATTATCATCTCTCAGTTGCCTCAATCAATGGAAGCAATACCACCTGTGGCATTACAGGGAAACCTTAATGTACAAAAAGTCATGCCTGTTATAAGTCCCTAATTACATAGAAGCAATTACTAAAATGTCTTTACTGCAAGTATTATCATTAGGGAACATTAGCAAATAAAAAAAAAACAGAAAGAAGGAAGTGATACTAGTATGTCCCTTGGCAACATCCAAAGACTAAGTTCGCTACTGTAATCTTGCAGTTTTGCAGTAATTAACATTTCAGTGCTGTCCCAGATCTCTAAAATTCCTGGAAAGTGCCCTTTTGCTCTCCCCTTCGTCAAGTAGGAACCCCAGGCTGTCTCCAAAGAATACTAATTCACAAATTTGACATATTTTCAGGTGGAAGATAAGGGTAGTTTTCAAACATACACCAGCAGTTTAAGACTTCAGTAGCTCAGTAGTATTAAAACTCACCTATCAACGACTTTGGCAGAGGCAGCATCAGGATTTCAAAAGTGGGATGGCAGATGAAAGAGATATCTTACAGGGGCCAATGGCATGTTAGCTGCAAACTTTTTGTTTTGGAGAAAAACTGGGGGAGGGAGAGTGGGACAAGATACTTCACTGGAGGCAGATGTCCCCATTCTCCTCCTCTTCTCCCCTGGAGCTATCACTGGGTTTTTTTTAACTTGATATGTTTGAAGTTATTACCTCCTAGATAGCGGCAAAATTATAATTCAAGTGGTTACAATGAACAAAGGCATTAAATTATCCAAGGCAGGGTGTCCCTAGGATGAGGTAAGTAGGGGCAAAACAGATTTTTCATATCTCTGGTGCATTTTGTGAACTAGTTTTTATTTCTTCAGTCTAATGTAGATTACTTCCTTCTTTGGTACTTTTCCCCAAAACCATAGGTTCTATGACTCTTCACTGACCGCTATGCAAATATTTTGAAATATTGTCAAAATACTCTTTAGTAATGATAATTATGAAACTTGCACAATTTATTATTTTAAAAAAACACAATTTAATAGTGACTCTTGTTTGTAATGAAAGGCCAATCTAATGAAGGTCAAAGTTTGCATTCTGAAAATACAGGTCAAATTCCTAATGACTGTCATTACTTAACTTGAACATGAATTATATTAGCATGCTGGACTCAAGCTAAGCATGGATCACACATTGCAAATTTCTCATTTTCCATCTTCGTATCATTTACTGCTAAATATTATTCCTTGAAGTATTCCTTTTTTTCTCTCTTTTACTCTTCTTTTTCCATTGTGCCATTTTGCATACTTTTGCAGAAGTTCAGGAGCCAAAGATATCATAAACACACAAAGAAAAGAAAAACCATAAAAGGAGATCATGGTAATTTTTATAGAGATAATCTGTACTGATGATAGAGGAGAAAGAATAAAACCCTAGGGGTTTTCAGGGTTGCACAAAGACAAAAAAAAAAGAGAGAGAATCTTAGTTGCATTCCTTGTAAAGACAGTACAAGGCAGTCACCTTTCTAGAATTACACTCATCATGCAAATTCTGGGGAAAAACATCAACAATAATCATGAGAATTTCATATTTTTTGAATCCTTGAAACAAAAAGCAATGCAATGAATGTCAGAGTTGAAGATTGCAAGAGATTTTCACTTATTGCAAAGGCATGGGAATTTGATCCTTACAGATAAAAGTAAAAAATATAGCTCCATGGCACATACTTTGGCATCATAAGGAGAAATCTTAGATGATTTAATCTTCCCTCTGCAAACCAACATCCCCTGTAGACAGTGAGAAATGAGTTAAAACAGGAAAATATATATACAAAAAAAAAGGAAAAATGCAAAAAGTTCCACTCACAGCAGATATAAATAGTTCTCGGCATGAAATCAACTTCTGGCACAAATGAATGTACTTAGAGAAAAAGCTGTGTACAAAAATAGGGTACGAAAACAAAAAATGCATCACTAATTACTTTAATGGGTATTAGCACTCAATATAATAAACTGATCACCAATTTGTAAGCAAATCCCTGATTGGTAATGTTAAAGCTGAGTTTATCGATCTGTCCCAAATTTCAGATCTATTGTTAAAGTAATGTGCTTTGGGTAATAATCACTGCAATTACTGATTTTGCAAGTACAAATGAAATTAATGCAAAGTAAAGCAGATTTATCCCAGTCAGATGAATAACAGGACTGCCTCTTGGTGCTTTAGTCCAGCACACACCATCTTTGTCTGGTGAGCAACCAATGCTGATGGTAGGCAATGCCAAGTGAGAGGAAAGCTCCCCTACCTACAGTAGAGGAAGCCCATGCATGTACCTTGAACTGGATTTTAATAGACCCATGCATTGTGAAACACATCAGTCCATAGCAACCTAACTTAACTTCACAGTGTGGGACCCAACACTTAAAGAGTAAACAGCCTCATTCTTGTACATCTGACATACTCCCCAAAACTCCCTGGTTTGGGAATCTACGAGCCCCGATACTTACCTCCTATTTATGTATGTAATCCCCACCTATACGCAACTAGACCCTGGTAAAACTAATAGCAGTGGAAAGGGAGGGCGTCCTCCTAGGGAGGAAGGCCTCCTAAGTCCTCTTCCACTTAACACCAGACCCAATACGCAAGGCCTTGAACTCGTCTGGAGATCAGCACAACATCTGATCTCCCAGAGTCAACACCCCTAGGAGAGAAAAAATGAAGGTCAGACACAGAAGAGGCTAGAGACCCTCTCCCTTTAACAAACAACGCCTTTACCTGCCAAGGCAGTAAAATTGTAGAATACCAGATGGGCATCGCCCTAAACGATAGTAAAACATGGGTTAGAGAAAAGCTGCAAATCCAAGATTTCTAGACACTGGTAAAACCCAGATTCACAGGCAGAAGAGTGACCTCAACAGAAACTACCTCCTGAAGAATCTTGTAGATGTCTCAGGATCGAGAAGTGTCCCCTAGTAAGATAGGACATCCGAGGGAAGAACAGAGCTTCTGGAGACAAACCTCAAGTGAGACCCAGGCAGATGACGTCAGCTCAAAAACCCCTGCATGGTCTGGTCTGGTCTTGCTAATGTTGAGGGGCTGGGAGGTGGGATGGTAATAGGAGGTAAGTATCAGGGCTCGTAGATTCCCAAACCAGGGAGTTTTGGGGAATCTACATTGCCTCTCTCTTATCTCCTATTTATGTATGTAATCCAGAGTAGCACAGTGAAACTGGCGGGAGGTTCCAGACCTGACCATAGGAAAGCCGTATCACTGAAAAGTCCCTTCTGATGGTATAATGTCGGTAACATAAATTAACACGAATGACAAAGGTGTAGTCCAAGCTGTCATATTCATGAAAGCCTCGAGAGGTATCCCTTCAAAGTGAGTTGGAGAAGATGTGATAGCCTTCAAGACGAGAGCTTACACAATCCCACCGGGTCAAGTATGTTCAGCTGAGAGAATCACTAATGGTTTAGCTACTGTGTCCTTGGAGGCTGATGCAACAGGAAATCTCGAGAGGAAGAACAGGAAAACAGATGACGTCCGTCTCGATCTAGCACCCTATATACCCATCTTACAGGATTGACAGGAAGATGGAGGTAGATGAGCCAGATGTTGAGTGATAAAAACCCGAGACTGGTCCCCGAAAAACTCTGGAAGGATCGAATCCTATGAATCCTCAGTTAGCAGGCAAAATCTGAACTAGGCTCTGCCTCCGAGCCAAAGCTGCGGCTATGGAAAACCTATCCTCCTCGCAAGAATGTCGAGAGAAGCCCAGTAAAAGAGCTCATCTACTTAAGAGAGGTCTCCTACTGAAAAAGCCTAGAAAGGTAGGGTTGGAAGTGAAGGAAGAGCCTTCCAGAAATCTCTTACTAATACCTGCAATTGTCCAACTGTTATTACTAATGGTGAAAAGCTGTCTGCCGCTGTCAACTAAGGACGCCTTCAAAGGACTGAAAAGGTTCAACTCTGACCAGTCGGAAAACTTGGGACGAAGGACTGGACCAACTAAGGAACAACTGTAGGACATTGTTAACATAGGACTGGGCTAGCTCAGGGAAACAAAAAAGTATGCCAGTTTGCAAAGCAATTACATATAAGCATACCAAAAAGATGTTAAAAATTTGCACATGTGAGCCGCATTAGACACGATTGCAAAGCCAACCACAATGTGATACAGGATATTCCCTGTCAACCTGCCAACCAAGTAAACAGAAGTCTGTTAAAGACAGAAGTTTCTTAGAGCTCGGCAGTACATGGCTCCACCTAGACTGCTACCCTAGGTGATGTCGAATTGCAAAGCTAAAAAGGAGAAGGCAAGGGAACCTACAGCAGGTCTGAGATAACAAGGGAACTCTGTTAAAGATATAATTTTCCTAGAGCTGGGTAGTACATGGCTCCAGCTAGACTATTCCCTTAGGTGATGTCGAATCGCAAAGCTAAGGAAAAGACAATGGAATCTAGATCCATGGAGAATCACAACTACTAGTGAGCTAAACGGACGACTCACTAGAGACCAAGGGCAGGGAAGAATCATGATGAAAACTCTTAGTCATGAGAAAGTAAGAACAAGGCAAAACTTCGTTATTAACTTCGTAGGATGCCTCTGACCAAAATAAAGGGCATCTGCAACTAGCTCCCTTTGAAAACTCCTTACATCAGAATCTTAGTAGCTAGGGAAAACTGACCCTGCAAAATGAACAGTCCAGACTGAAGTTTTTACTAATCATGAACAGCTGATCATGAAGAAGCAGATAGGTAGAAACCCCATGTGAAGAATCAAACCTGCTGAGAGACCCTCAAATATGAACTGAATGCCACTGTCATCAAAGATAAAAGGTCTGACTAAGGGGCAGATTTTCAAACGAAACATTTGACCCAGACAGAGGGCTTAGCCACTAAAGGACTGAAGAAGAATCCTGATGTTAATCCTACTATCTCAGGAGCATAGGGGCTACTCAGCCATTGAACAGGTCCCTCACTGTACCAAGGAAGGAGGTGACCTGATGGGTGGCATGAGCTGCTGGGTGGCCTTCCATCCCATAAAAGGGACCTGGGAGACTTGTAACTATCTTCAAAGAAATCAAAGAGAAGTACACAGACCTAGGAAAGGATTGCTGAGGTAACTAAACTTGATTGTTGATGTCGCTTTAGTAAGCAATATCTTAACTACAGACTTGGAGCCTTTAAAAGACATTAAGTAATCAAAACAAAGGCCACCATAAAAAAAACTAGTGAAGCCCTTGCAAAGCTAGAGAAAAGAAGGACCAGCTTCTCCTACAGTATATAATTACCAACGAGAGGAAAAATCTGTCCAAGTGGGTAGCTAACTCTACATCAGAGCAATATTCTAAGGTCAGACACTCTTCATGCCAAAATATATTAAGTATGAGGGTAACAAAAATTCCTGTTTGGTGACTGCTCCTTGATTGACAGTAAGGATTGAGAATTCAAAAGGCACAGAATGGCTCACATTTCACAAAATGTAAAGAGATTCTCAGAATTACACATTATAGCCTTGTATGCTCACCAGGGCATGACCTCGGCGATAAAGACATTCGAGTCTGCACAAGGATGGGCACTGTAACGTTATGGGCGAAGCTACGAGTTGATAGCTGAGAGGATGGGAACTATCTAGAATGACGAGATCTGTCCTTTAAGGTTAAAATTGACAAGTTCTTCCTTGATTGGGGAATCTAATTGTCAGTTGCTTGCTATAGAAAGGGTGAAGTAGTTTTGCCTTCCCATGTATGTTTCTTTTCTCGTTCTGGAATTTAATGAATGGATTCTTCAAGAAGCTTTTTGAGTCTCATCTGATTTTGCTGCTGTCCAAAGAATTCTTTGAGAATATTGAATAACTATTACCCATTAGTTTTTGGTATAGCAGTCTGTGTGAGAACATACCAACTGATGGGAAAACATACAGTAACCAGTCTAGAAGCTGATTAAAATTTTTGAAATATTCATTTTGATCTACCAAAAAGAATATAGCCTTGCAGAGAATAGATTTGGCTTTGATTCAACATTCCTGCAATGCAATCTCTAAAGTCACCAATGTTGAGTAAACATTGAATGTAAACTACAACTGGTAACACATACTTCTGATGGTTTTGGTGACGGAAACATTAAATCTGGCAGTTCAAAAGTAGTAACAAGTACCAGATACAAGTCTGATAAGTATTACCCCTGCACAAAACTTAGAGTACAATTAAGTTATGAGTACTACAAGCGTAAGTTTAGTCTCTGCTTATGAAGACAAGTACACTAAATTTTTCCGTACTAATTGTATTAAATTCTTCATAAGCACCAAAAACTCAGCGTTCAACATCAGTGAGTGCAAACAAAAGCCCAAATACATTCTCACCAGAGTAATGAGGGCAAGTGTACTGAATTATGATTACAAATTTGCAGTTTGCATGCATATCACCATAATTACACAATGGATCCATGGACATCAACAGGTGGGGATAAGGGGGTTATGTCTCTCCCACTTTTGAAAAGCAGGAAAATTCCCCCTCCCCCACACATTCACACTACTTTCATAACCCTTACGAAAACTGTAGGTACATCTTAGTTTCCACAGCTTTCAATATATTTGATTAAATGAAATCAAACTCCAAAAATGGTGGAAACAGCCATTTAATGGATGAATTTGGGGGAAAATGCCTCTTATTACACCAACAATCTGAATTTGTCCATAGCCTTTAAGTGAGCCCCAGATCTTTCCCTTTCAGTACTTCCTGATTCATGCTTTAAGTGGTTCTGTTCAAGGTCATATCCCTTCCATTTTGGAGAAGCAGTTGAAGTTCTTGATTGGACCAAGAGCTTAGAAGAGCTGCCACCTGAAAGACCTACTTTCAACTAAACTCAAACATTTTCGTAAATCTACCAACATTTGAGGTTTCTTTTTTGCTGAGACACCGAATTTAAAGTGCCTAGATCTACAAGAATACCTACTTTGGAGGTTGAAAAATAAATCTGATTCATCAATCTCCTACATTCATACCTTATTCCATTGCTGAGACATAAAATGTTTTACTTTATTCACTTAATTTGCAACATTTGCACAAAATCTTGCAATGTCATGTTTGTATTTACTCACATGATCCTGCTGCATTTGTTTCGATCCTTTGATATTAAAATAGTTAAAATAGTTTATGACTTTGCTAAAATTATTGTTTTAACTTGCAAAGAATGTTCATTAAGGAAACAGCCTGTACAGGCAAGTCACTCTATAACCAAAAAAAAAAAAAAATCATTACTCCTCATATGCCTCAGTGTCATAAGAAAAAAAAAAAACAAAAAACAGTCATGTAATCCAAAATGTACAAGAGTGAGTCACCACAAATTATTGTGCAATCTACCCTTTCAAATTGAGAGAATAAAGTTCAACATTTTTCAGTACATATCAGCACAAAAATTTCTTGTAAAGTTTGATCATTACGATTTATTTCAAATTTGTGACTTTTTTTGTGAAATTTAGGACTTAAGAAACACTTTAAAGAACTTTTTATCTAAAAGAAAGAAGCATATGACTGAAAATGTTGCATAGTCCCATGTGTGGGTACTTTCACAGTCCTGTTATAAGGCCCCTCCATAATACCAAACTCTCACACACTATCACAAATATGACCCCTCGGCAACAGCAAAGGACTTTTGACAACAAAAGAAAATACCACATGTAATACAAAATTAGGATTGATGTAGGGAAATATGTTGCATGTTAACAACAGTGAGCACCTTACAGTAGTAGAAAGGTTAGGACTTAGGATACTGCATATTTAGCTCTTATAATAGCCTTTTATGTTTTAGTGCATCATTATATTATTCATGTCAACTTAGGGTACTGAGGATGAAGTCCTATCAGGTGGTAGTGACATGGCAATAAAGAGCTAGTTTCGTAAAAGATAACGAAAAACAGAAAAGTACAAATGTATACCCTGAAGAAAAATACATGTATTTATGAAAGAAAAAGGTCAACTGCACAATATATTCCAAACTGAGACAAATTTTAATGTAATGCTGTTTGTACTTGATGATGCCACATGACAGTTCTAACAGGTCCATTTGCAAAACAGGCAATCCTGTACAGGCCTCAATTTTAAGCTAGAGTTAAAGCTTGAAAATGTTTTGGACATGTAAAAAAGGAACCTAATCTAAGCATTTTTGTGAAATTTTCATTCAGTTGTGATTTGTAGATTTCAAGATATATAAGCAAAGGCTATATTTATGACCTCAAGTAAGCTTGAAGCAAGCAGTGGTTTTTCATCTCCTCACATTGATGAGCAATACTCTATTGTTTTCTTTGTTTTCAACCTGCTGTTTTGACCTTGAAGCTAATGGGGGATATGAGCTCCCAATGGGAAATTTGACAGCTGTAAAATTACCATGCTTTTCATGCATTTGCCCTATGATAGCTTAAGATTATGGAGGGAAAAAACTGTAGGTTGTAAAGTTTAAAGAAAGTCGAAAGAGAGCTCACTAAAGGGCATAAATCAACCAGTAGCCCCAAACATATTTCTATTCAAGTATCTTTCATGATATATGAGAACATAAAAGTGGCACTCTTAAGATAAGCCAAGGAGTTTCCTGCTTGAATTTCAAAACTCAAAGAGAAAAACATAGTCACGTGATTCTCAGGAGCCATTCATGAAATAGGATACCCCGGTACTCTAATCCAAACTGGGGTAACTGCATTTTCCCTTTAATGTGTGGTTCTAATGTCACATGTGCTTGCTTTAAATTTGCTATGAGCAAAAATGTTACAACTTCATCTGCTGATATCTCGAGAACCACACACCAGATTCCAATGCAAATGTCACCAATACTTACAGTAAGTACCCCTCTGAGGCTCTAACATACCAAAAGTTCTTTAAAGACTATAAAGCACTTCTTTTAAGAGAATTTGTGGTTATCAATTTACTGCCTTTTATACTTGTGCCAATGGCAATTTGGTTGTTCAAAAAGAAATTTTATATTGGCTGGATACCATCTATTTTTTCACTTCTTTGTTCCCCTTTGTTATTTTGTTCTCTATTTTTGTCTCAAGTCTTAAATACCCATGCTATGAAGTACCACATTACAGAAGTGTCACAAGATTAATCCATTACCATACATCTTCTATCTCACTCAAAATCAAATTACAATTTGACACAGACATATCTTTCTGATTATTTTTTTCACACAATGAATCTCTTTACTTGTACCATTACTTAAAATCTTAACTATCGACAACAACTACAACTACTCTCTGTACCTCTCGAAAAAGGTCACATACGATTTTGCGTCTGAGTTATAATCTTCAGCTAAAACGTAACAATTCTGACACATTTGATACTGAAAAGTGTGTAACAAACACTTTTAACACTTCATACCACTTATAATCCATCAAACTAAAAAGAGTTTCACACACCTCATATTTTTTCATCTAGCTGCTACTGTGCCACTGCTAGAATCCAAAATATCTTCAAAGTGAGTTATCTTAATATTTGCACTATAAATCTCAGTACAGAAATATATTTTCATTGATAATGATAACACTTGTGATTTTCTTTCACCTTAAATATGACATTTTCAAGGATCACTGACCAACCAGATTCTGCCTTGATAGGGTACAAGAGTACACATTTATAGTGGAAGACTTGTAACCATCAAGATCCACTAGAAGATTAGTGAGAAAGAAAAGATTGCATCTCACTTTAAGAGCAAAACAAATTCCACAAAAATTGACCCTCTGGTTGTTTTAGGTAATAATTATTCCATTCATAGCTGAAGGGAAAAAACATGGCTTCTACAAAATCTACATCTTTTTTAAATTCTATCAATGTTGATGTGCATAATTTGGGGAAATTTTATCCTTCAAAAAATACTCAAATACAGTAGTATTAAAAAACAGAAAATTTTTTACCACAGATCAAGTGATAACTGAACAGAACTGAACACCACCCAAATTTATTAAAGCTACAATTAAGACGTAAATTAATGGGAAGAATTGTTGCATCTTGATGATACTCCCTTTCAAATGCTTCTCTAAAACTAGTTCTAAAAGTAACAGTAAAGACAAAGCACCTCTGCTCTGTACTATGTTCTTATCAGTGCTTTCTAACTTTTTGTCACTTCTAACCCAGAATTTGCCATTTGGATCCTTCTCCTACAGCAAGGTGTCAAAAACTAATGACAGAAAGCATACCAATCAAAGAAGAATGAGTTCAAAATTTCTGGTGAAAGATGTTTCATATTCTTTGCAATAAATTTACGAAACTTGCAAATTTCTTTTCTCATCCAAATTTGAGTCACAGTCCATATTTGGAAACTTCTGTGTGAAACAATTGATATCAAATTACAGGACAGTGTTGGTTCCTGAACCATTTGTATGTATCAGACCTAGGGTATGGGTTTCTTTCACTTTCTATGGCCCTAGTCTAACTTTCAAAGTACATGTGAGGTCTGATGCCTATATAATCTACTCACTTTATAGTCACACTATGGAGTAGAATATGAATGGATCAGGTATATATGTATATATATATATGTACATATATACCTGATCCATTCATATTCTATATATATATATATACATATATACCTGATCCATTCATATTCTACTCCATAGTGTGCTTACAGTACTTACAGTACTTTACAGTCTCACTACTGTCACATCTGAGCTAATCCCTGTTAGTTTGAGGCAATTGTAAAAATGCATTATACAGTAAGTTGCAACAACTTTAATGACATTAGAAAACCCAACAGCTTTGTGATTCCTAGCCAAAAGGAAATGCTTCACTGCAGTAAGGTTTATCCCTCAAATTTTTTGACTTTGAGATATCACAATTTTACCTCTAGTGACACTCCCATGACCTTTGGACTCCACCAAACAGAATAACAACATTAACAAAAGAAATGTCTCTGACTTAGAGTAGGGTGTTTACAAGATTTTTGGTTTAAGACCTCTGGTGACCTCATATGACCTTTAACCTGCACAAAAAACAATAGAGATCTTCTTCTTAATATGGTAAAATCCATATGCTAAATTTGGGAAGTATCCATCATTTCTACCTGATAGATGTTGTTTACAAGCCCAGCATCTCGAACACACATACACTAGCCAGCATAATTACATTTTCCTTTTGCCTTCCGTGAGTAATGAAAAAGCTAATCAATTTTACTTCAATGTCTGCACATTGATACTTTGTTTACAGTACCAAATTTTGCCACAACAACATATGCTTTGGGAATTCCCTGAAGTTTATTTGTGCAGTGTGCTGTACTTTAAGAGTCATGACCTT
>WURT03343210.1:0-19590 GCA_009936505.3 Holothuria glaberrima | reverse complement strand
TAGAGGATCTAAATCAGTTTTAAAGATTGGTTAAATCATATCTTCTTGTTACATGTCCAGAAAATTTTAAGTGTTCTGAAGAAGCATTTGTTCCTGGGATAACAAAACAGACCTGGTATGTAGCTATGACCCATTTCCTGGATTCGTGAAAAATTTTGTCGTCGTCCCAGTCGGTATTTTGCGCAAAAAGATCTGCCCAATAGTTATGCCATCGAAACATCAGTACACCAATTGCTAATAAGTACGGCGTCTCATGACTGCGAGCGTTTCCAAGTTCTGAAATGAAATTTATATAATCACATCTAGAACCATGATGATCTTGATATTGACTGCATGATGTAATTACCGTTAAAGACATGTGTATAACATTATGATACAATGCTGAACTTGATGGACAATAACAATAAAAGACAAGAAACTTCTATAGCGAAATACGTTCATCCGTTATATTTTACCCTTACCCGATTTTCGAAGCTATATGCACTTTAGCACATGCTCTTAAGAATGAACTGATAAAAAGCCACTAGTAGAGCCAGGGAATAAAACAGGGCCATGACTACACTCTAAAAACAGTTGGGCAAACATAGCACATGACAAATTGTTGGGGAAAAAAGTTGTTAAAAGCTGGGCAAAACATCACGATATTCCCTTTTTATTGTTTAAATATTGCCCAATATATTTAGCAAAGTGTGCTAAAAAATGTAGCAAATGCTATGTTTCCCCAACATTGAGTATTTTTTGTCCAACTGTTCTTAGAGTGTATCCACCGTTACCGTTCCCCTGAATCAAAACATGTTTGCCTCACCGGATGATGTTCTACAAAATGTAGCGTCATTAAACAAGACGTGAGCAAAAGGGCCTCCGAGCATTCTTCCCCATAGATATTAGAAGCCTCTCCCAGGTAACATACCACTACATTTTAATTTTGTTTCCGTCCCTTCAAAAACCTTGGATCCGCCGATGAAACAAACACCTCGAACTACTATCAGTTTTCATCGGCGGCTTTGAAAGAGTATCTCACCATTTTATCGGCGAGTATTAAATCCCACATGAAGTAGGCTATTCAAAGTTACAAAGATCACACCTTCCACAATGGAAGGAGGAGGAATGGTACATATATTTGGAATACAGTTTACTTCAAATTGTGTTGGAATTCGTCTGTCAATTAAATAATACCAAGTTGAACATTAAGCACTAAAACTTCTGAATTCTAAATTTTTAAATAATAATGGAATTTTATTCAGTAATTCCGCTCACACAAGACAGCGACAAGCCATTCCTATTGTTCCCTATAGCGCAGTCCTGGATAAGCCAACGCCTCCCTGAATTTTTCACTTACAATGTATGGGCAGCTATGAAATCTGCATGGTTCAAGCCCATCTTCAGGGGAAGGGGAAGCAGCAGGACCCCTTTGGAAAATTTTCGTCCACCTAGAAGATCTAAAAGTACTATTGCTTTAATGCATTTTAGTATATCTCGCCACCAAAAAACATATTTCTCCCCTACACTCCCCCATCGAAAGCTATCTCTCAAACTTCGCTTCGGTACTTTGTGTGGCTACGGACCTACTCTGGTGGTCTGATATTCAAATCTGTCTAACTCTCTTCTACTACAGCACCTTTAATGCCCTTCATCTCATCTACAACATGAAACCATCATGGAAGTTTAATTTAAATACAAAACATTTTACACTTCCTCATTTTTAAGTGCCTTTCGCGATCGAAAAATAAATCTGTGCACTATTACTCACTGTACAATCGCTTAGCGTCTTTCAGCACAGAGTCGGTTGGGGAGGGTGGGTTGGTCATGGGAAGACCCTCTTCATTTAGTTCCGGGAAGTTAAAGTTGTCTTGGTTGTAGGCAAGTCTTCCTCTACTGAATTGTCTCAGTATGGACGTCCAACTGTGACTGTTTCCATAAATACTGCTGCCGTCAATCCACGAAGTTTCCAAATTCAGCTGTTTATAGAAGTACATTTTTCACAATTAGTGCTTCTATTTTTTATCCACTTTCAATCTTCAAACAAATATGGGCATAATATTAATGAAATAATAGCTTTGGAAGTGACAGCCTACGTAAAAGTGACGGATTAACAAGAAAATACAATATTTTTGAACATCACGGATAGCATCCGTACAAACCGCCTTTAACATGCTTTTTCCAAATCAACTTTAATAATATTTAATTGCTTTTAAAAGAAACCATCGATTGTTTAATAAACCAAATGTGTTAACAAATGCAATCACAGATAATATAATTTCATCCAGACTTCTCGACGTCATAAATAAAATATTGTGTTTCAGTACAGAAAATTCCCAAAGCTTTCAAATTATGATTGTACAGGAACAGAATGTTGGCAATTCAAAATCAGGAAGATGCATGGGTAGCTCTATTTCTACATATTTTCAAGAACAGACAGACATTCACTGCCGTGTTCATGTAGCCCGAAACTGATTTGTTAACCTATTTTTGCAAATCTTCAAATAACGCAACATCCATATGTCTTATAATTCGTAAGATGTGGGAAGCAAAGCTGTTGCCGTAGTTCATTGATGATACTAAATGGTTTTCTAATGATTATGGCAATTTTCTAAATGTGCAAGTTGGTGCATTTTAATTTCACAACATTCCCCTTTGAACTTGCTAAAGTAGATTTCTACTACAATAAGTACCGCGCATAATGACCAAAACTGGCGTCGAGCACCTTGCAGATTGACAAACCAATAAGCTTAATTCTCCTTCGGTAGCATATTCAGTTATCAGGACAAATAATTGTTTGCCATACCGAGAGAGAAGAACTTACCATAGTTCCGTGCAGAATTTTGTTGCATCGGAATATCAGTCTGGGCAGCCGCCACCATTAGTTGACGTTTAATGTACCAAGAAAAAATTACCCAAAACGCTTCCCACATTTCCAACAATGGCACTTACCGGACCTCACAAGTTACATCTTAACAATCTTCGGCACTTTGAATAACCAAAGATCTCAAAAAATCGAAATCTCTTTACTTTGAAGATACGCTCTTCCCCAATGTTGTTAGTATGGCCATGATTATAACATTTTTCTCGTAAAATTTTACTTGAATACTTTCATACGTGTGAATTAGGGAAATGAAATATTGGTTGACGGCAATGCGATAAAAAGTGAAGAACGCATGACAGCAGAAAGGTTGAAACCTAAGGGGGGAAATTTGGAGACTTAGTGCAACATAGGGTCACCCTAATCTGAATAGTATATACCTATTCCAATTCCTTAATGACTCTGTTTAGAAATGGGAAATGTGACAATATGTTGTTATTAAACTGGAAAAATCTTCCTAACAACTACTGGTATATTTCATATGCAAGTGTGAAAGTACAAAGAGATTGAACTGCTTATAGCTGTGATCACTTTGACTTAGTGGGGTATTGTCAAAAAATGAATAAAAGTAAATTTCTCTCATGCGATATTTTACAATGTATGTTGCAAGCTCCATGGCTTTTAAAGAGTCGTACCTGCTGCCTGGGGTTATTTGCGTGTGGAGCATCGTCATCATTTTGAGCAGATCTTCTAAAGTACATTTGTGCAGAGCCGGAGAAGTCTTCTTGTCGACTCCAGGGGATGTCCATATGGGAGTATTCCGGAGGACAGCTTGGTTGATGAGTATCAACAATTTCATGTACAATATGTTCTCCTAAAAAGTTAAAACAGAGAGAAACATAAATCATTGCAAGCTTGACCTAGAACAAGAAGCTGGACATTAAAGCTTTTCTAAAGTATCTTCACAGCACAGTATTTCATTTTGGTTATATATTATTACAGTTTTACATTAGCATTTCTTATAAAAAAATTTTATGAAATTTCTTAAAGATATTTATAATTTGTATTTAAAAACAGAGCTTAATTAGTCATGTTATAAAGTTATTTAATTTTTTTTTGAAGAATTTTAACAAAACTGCAAAATTCATTGACGTTTTTATAAAAAATTCTACAGAGTAATTGAAATTCTGTTTTAGCTATAGAGATTATTTAAACTCTTTAGAAGTTCTATAAAGTTTTCTTACCTATTTTACTGTCTAAGAGAGTATCATAAAAATTTCTCAGGATTAGTGAATAGAATTTCTCTAAAAAGTCTATTGATATATATACGAATTCTGTACAAGAATGACATCACAAATTATTGCTCAATCCACCATTTTAAATTGAGTAAATAGGCTTCAAAATATTATATCTCAGCTCAGGAATAACCTGTGAAGATAGGAGGTGGACCATTTGAATTCATTTTTCAAGCTTTGTGACATATATTTTTGAAATTTTTGACTTTCGGTACACTTTAAGATGGACGTCATTACTATCGATAGACAGAGTTTGTTGTATGAATGGTGACGTCATAAACAGTCAACTGAATTCTGCGATGCGCAACAGACATGTAAACTGAACAAGGGCGAATGGCTCCCTGCGACCTGGAATAAAGCCACTCATCTAGCTGTTTGTACGGTAAGAAAACATCGGCTCGTATTACAAACATCGCAATATTCATCTTGCCCTAGGAACCACCATTAAGTTAAAGCTCAGAATACTTAACTTGGCATTTAGAAATCTATGACATTGCTGTGTTGTGAAAATTGCTCTAAATCTTTCGAATAACGGATAAATAATATTTCACTTCCAATTCGAAGGGACGATGTACGTCTGGAGACAGACGAATCATCAGGCTTTTTGCCATGCAGCGGAAGTGCCCTAACTTTCTGTGGCTCCACTGGTTAAACGCACCACGATCAGGCAATACGCTGTATTAATATTATCCCTAACTTCAATTTCTGTGGCCACAGACTACAAAATTGACATCTTAATAATGACCATACGCTTAAAGTGTATTTTCAAATAAATTGTTAAAACCATTAGCCTACCGTAGGTTTTGCTAGATTGTCAAATAGCAGGAATCCCTATTGGCTCGGAATTGATGCCAGTGGAATCGAAATTGACTCGGAATCCTGGTTATGTGGACTCGGATATAATCCTGTCAAACTTAAACATTTAACCCAGTTACTCAGAAACGTTTTGCGAGGACTGGAGTGTTGTAAATGCACCAACAAATTTCTAGGTCAGATTTTTTTTCGCACATACTGTCGAGGTCCCTTCCCGGTGGAAAACATAAGAATGAAACGTAAGAAACTTGATGAGTTAGTCTTACCAAAGAACACTAAAAGCACTGATTTATCTGTGTAAGATGGTTGTCCAGCGTCACCTTTGGAAAATATTTCGCTGATTTCCATTGGATTTGGTCTCTTTGAACCAGCCAGGGAATACACACCATCAGAGTAGCTAGCCGGAAGTGAACGCATGAGTGATGTTTCTATTTCAAATAAATTCAAGACTAATCTGCTTAATGAAATAGTTTCCACATATCTTGTTTTCAGTTTGTTTGCTTAAATATACGTATATTAAAAAATGTTATCGCAGAAATTAAATGAAACAGTTGTATCTAAAACTACTGACTGGCCTACAAGGAGTCTTTTAAAAATTTTGTGGAAAATGTCACTCTGACAGAGTGGCTTTTCTTCACTGTGATCAAAAATATATTTACTACAATACCATTTCACATAAGTATCTATTCTCTCGACCTGGGGGACCTCCTTCAGCTAGTTCTCACACCAGAAAGGGCACAATACTTAACTTAGCCTTGAGGACGCCAAGATAAGAAAATACCAGATAGTGGACAGGAATTAATTAATGATAGGAGACAGAAGAGGAGATTAAAGTTTTTGGTGAAATGTTTACAAATTTGAAAAACCTACAAGGTCACTTGATTAAGTCCGAGTAATATAAGATTTAAGCTTCATTAACCCCGTAAGTTTGTTTCGATTACGTTTTTCTGTGAAGGTAAAGGTGTTAGCAATATGAGCTAATGTAAGGTTTTTAATAGAATGGCGGGGAAGGTCAAAGTGCTCAGGTAATTAAAATCTGAGCAATTGTTACCAATTGACTTCTCATGTCATTTGTTATTTTACCACTTCTAGCCGTCTTTTATTGAGAATCCTGCACTCTGATTGGTTAAACACTGACCTGTTATTCCACACCACACGGTGATAAAAATGAATTTTACAACGTTTTGGTGGCAGAATAGAAATAACCACATTTATCGGACTATAATTGTCTCATAAACCGGACCGCGTGTGTGGTCTAGTGGTAGAGCATCCGCCTCACACGCGGGAGGTCCGGGTTCGATTCCCAGGTCGAGTCACACCAAAGACTTTAAAAATGGAACCTTCTGCCATTGTGCGTGATGCTCCGCATTAGCAATGGAGTAAGGGAAAACAAGCCAGTGAGCCACAACTGGAACAAAAGGCCGTGGCCGGCTCAACTTGAACCAATTGGTTGGAAACTTGGCCGTTAAACCTTATCTAACTAACTCCAAATTTGGCAAAATAACGGAGTCTGCTTCACCTCGTCCGTTATTTTGCCAAGTTTGGAGTCTGGACGGTTTATTCAACAATAATAGTCCGGCAAATGCGATTCATTTCTTAACTAAGGTTGAATAAACATAAGAATTAATTCCTGACAATACTCGAGGATATTCCTTATCCAAGTTGTTTAATATTCTCAGATAATTGGATCCTGAAACATGAATGACAGGTTACCATACGACTGGTGGGAAAAAATTATGCTTTGGTTGCAGTTTACTAAGAGTTAATCTTCAGTTTTATTTAACGTATATTTTGCCCGATTATATGAGAAGCTATTGGTCTAAGTCGTAACTCTCTAACAAGTTCTTCACATTTTTTTCAATTTTACTTCCGTCGATTTGACATTGCATTACATACCCTTCAGTTCTCTTTATATTTCACAATTCACAATATATAGCTAAAACTAATGGAGTCCTAACTAAAATAGGACCGTTCACGAAGTTTAAAATAGCCTTGTTCCTAAATGATACATCGTTGACCATGATTCAGTTGTACCAGCATTTATGCTGGGTTGGGGGAGACAATTTAAAACTCCAGATGCACAGCATCTAGGCGGAATCCCACCATTGCTATAAGATTTTACGAGGTAGTTTATTATATTTATTAAAAGCAATATAAACAGAAATTGTATAAAAAAGGAGTACGAAATCCACCAAAAATTGGAAAGGATACAGCAAGTAATAAAATAATTAACATCTGGATAAATTCAGTGGGTAAACTTCCAAATAGGTTTAAAGGGCATAAGCAGTCGCCCCAAAGATAACTGAATGTCGTCCTCGTATTTTGCGACTAAGATATGATCTGTTTAGATTTAATTTCATTAGTGCATAAAGTTAACAGTAGAGCAAGCAATAGACCCCCTTGAGGTACAACCACTTTCATTTCTGATCTTTCTGATAGCCATTTCTCCAAGTTGTTGTGGTTTTTTTTTTTTTTTTTTTTTTTGTCGTGATCAACCTGTTTAAACGGGCTTCCCAATGTAATAGCTAAGGCTCGGTGATAAATCTAGATAAATGCTTAACGAATTAATTCGGTAAGACCGTATTTGAGTGTACTTTAGAAATCCAGAAAAACCAGTTGGATGTAGTGGTTTTCTTGCTAGAGACTCATTCATTGTTTACAAACAAAGACGTCACTGCGTGTCGGTCAAAGAGTTAATATGGCGCCCTTACACTGTCGTCACAATGCAAAGTAGATTTCAATTCGTCCACTTTTTACGTGCAATCGAACAAGCGTTTACACGCACAACACCTAACATGCACGCATGTGTTCTTGCGCATGCGCTATGCCAACCAGTGCCAACCAGTGACGTAACCGTGAACAGCCTAATTCAATTACATAGGAGGTACCACTAGGGACAAGGGCCGTTTGCCCCTCACTTCTTTGTAGATCTTAAAAAATAATAAAAGTAATTAAAAAGGAAAGAAAGAAAGCAAAACCAGGATAATTATGAAGGGATTGCTAATATTTTAGAAAGTTTACAGTGTTAAATGATAGGAAAATTTAATGTCACATACCACCAAAATGCAAGAACATTTTGCTAGGCCTGCTTCGCTAGCACCGCGATGAAAACTAACTTAAATAGTGATGGAGCTCAAAGGTAGGAGGCAAGGGGGACATTACTATTTGAAACTGTTGCATGACCTTTGGCTCCTCGCCACCCTTTTCTAACTTGAGGCCCTCAAATAAATCTCAATGACCTCACCAAATGTACGTCATTACACGCACCGTTGTCCTTGCATGCTAAATTCAGAAATCTACCCCGTCTATATAGAGAATCATAATTCTCAATTATCTTTTATGGCGTGTTTCGCCTAAAGTCAATATAAGAATTGTGTCACGTTCGTACCGCTGTACATAGGGAAGCTTAAGTGGAATTGCCTCGTTATTACATCCTGTAGGATAGTTTGAGTAATAAAATAAAAAGGTAGGAAGCAAGCCCAGAGTGTTTTTATGGGGATTGTCAATATTATAGAAAGTTTGCGATGTTTATAAGGAAAAACATTGACATCACATGCCATACGGTAGATATGCAAGGATTTTTCGTGGGCCAGCTTCGCCCTCACCCGCAATGAAAATTAACTAATACAATGGCGGAGCTTCAAGGTAGAACGCAAGGGACATTTACTATTGAAAACTTTTTACATGGGCTTCGGCTCCCGGCCGCCACCCTTTTGTGACTTGAAGCCCTGAAATAAAGGTTATTGACAGTACCAAATCTACGTCATTACACACACCATTGCCCTTGAATACACAATTCACAAATCTACCCGTGCATACAGAATCATTATTTTTAATAAAATTTTTATGGTGTGCTTCGCCTGAAGTCAATATTAATAGATGTCACTTTAGTACTGCTGTAAATAGGAAAGCAAAAGTGCAATTGTCTCGTTATTATGTCCTAAAGGATAGCTTGAGTAAAAAATAATAAAAATAATAAAAAGGAAAGATAGAAGGCAAACCCAAAGAGAGTTTTAGAGAATTTGTTAATACTGTAGAAAGTTTGCAATGTTTTATAAGGGAAAACATTAATACCAAATACCATAGGAATTCAAGAAAAATTTTTCCTGAGCCCCCTTAGTGGAATTGCCTAGTTATTATGACTTGTAGGAGAGGTAAGGGGAAATTACTATTTCCCAATCATCTGCAGTCTTTCCGGAATTTCATCAACAACCACCATCCTCCTCAAATTGACAGCCGGATACTATCTCAAATTTGCAATCATCATAAAAAATATTTCATTAGCACTTCAAATTATTTGACCTTGGAAACGCATGATTTTTTTCTAGAAATGGTCCAGAATGGCCCCAAAAACTTTAGAATTTAAGAAAAATTCTCGGGAGGACGTGTATTTTCCTGCTTCTGGTTTCAAGCCTTCGGCGCTTGCAGTTAAAAGCGTCACCGGCCACACCCTACAAAATGTAGCCTCCAATTAGAATTGCTTCCATGGCATTTTTACTGCGGACGCCCATGGCCATGTCTCTGTAAGAATGACCAAGTACATTTCATTGATTTTGGAAAGCACTATATACCCTTTAACCCTCAAATCGATGGTTATTTTCATTTCGCAGTATTAGAAAAGTTGACGGCCCCTTGACCCAGACCATCGACAAGAATGAAACACAAAAAAAGAAGAGGTGGTTGAGGAAAGTGGGAAAATGATTTATGCAATGGTTAATGATGCATTTAGAAAATACTGAAAACTATAGGCAACAATAATGTGTCTTAAAGTTTAAATAATGCTGTTTTCTCGGAGCCCTTCTCCCGCATCCGCTTTAGATGTTATTTTGTGGTAACCCCGAAGAACATCTTGAGTGTTGCATAGCTCCGTAAAAACTCTTCAATTATCACTACAACTCCTCCACCCAAACGCCACGCCTCTTCATATTAAAAATGACCTCTAATTTGGAGTAAAGCCGTTTTAAATTGGTGAAAAATTGATTTTTGCGGTCCCTTTAGTGAACATTCTATGGATGAGTTTTAAGAAAGCCAAATGCTTCATTCTGTCACGGATTTAATGGCGCAATTTGGCATTTGACCCACACCCCTCCCCCACTCATATCAAGTCAATCCCCGTCCCGATCCAATTGTATTACAATCTCATGGATTAGTAAGAGCACTGTGCCAACACATGATACACCTTTTTCTATAGCTGAAGTGAATTGACACTTGTGACGTTTGCCACATATTGAACAAATCTTTTCATTTACTGTGGCAGCAAGGTCTTTTGTTTGCAGTTCAAAGCTATAGCCTTCTTGTTAATCAATCGATCTATAATCGTTCACATTTTTTTTTTATTCTTGACTTTTGTAATGGGGAAGAAAAAGGCGTTTTTTCATAGGCTAAAGATTGCACTTTTCTGTTGCCTTCTTGAAATATTGATGTGTATCAGTATCTGATAGATCGCTGGGAATGATATTTCCATGTCTTGCTTCGTGGTTTGTAAAACACGCCTCCTCGTAACTTTTGAAAATATTTTTAAAGTTTAAAGGACAATCCACGGGGGGTCGAGCCTCATCCCCTCCCGGCTGCACTATTACTTTTTGTACACATTCTCATACAATGCCTCATACAATGTAACATATGACTGACAAATATCGAAATATACGATGAAGAGAAAAAAATGCAATAGTTCCTGTTCTGTTCCATGGTGAAAGAAAATTGACAATTTACCTGCTCCGCCAAAATTGGGACTGTCGGGGTTATTGTGCCAGCCATTGAAAGGTGCATGCTCTGCTTCTTGTATCTTGGCAAAAGCACCTAAGTTCCCTAAGAAAACAAGAGAAGAAAATATCAGTGTTCAATTTTTTATCTTTAAAGATTGTGTGACGTGAAAACAAAACAGTTGGATATTTGATGTAAAATGCATAAAAAACCAGAAAATAGCCGCAATTCCCATTAAAATCCATCAAATATTGACCATTTTACAGGGTAATTTCTGTTTCACACTTGTATCATGAAAAAGCATGAGCTAAATATGCAAATATGTGACATCGAAAGATGAACATACCATATATGGCTCATATTAGCCTTTGTTTTTTCAACCTTAATTTCAAGGACACTAGTATCATTGTTATCCTCTGAGGGGTTTATAATGAAAGTTAAAATTGTTTCCTCGAGAAATATTGGTATCACTCACCAAACTGTAGACTATGTGATCAGTAATTATAAGATAATTTATATCGGGTTAACAAAAGAAATCTTAGCACTGTGTAACAGTCCACGTCATTACTTTTGCATAGGCAATGAGTTTCTTCAGAAACCATCGAACTTTGGACACGTATATTTTGAGAACGGCAAAAGATATTGAAATAATTCCAACGGATCTTTCATTGGAGGACTTAATTCTTTAACTGACAAGTGAAACAACTCTTTTGGTGGCATGTCACACGACTTTTAATCTAAAGGGGGTTATGAACGTCCAAGAAATGAGGAGGAGAAAAAATTATGCTCAGTATTGTTGTTTTTTTATTCAGGCTTTTCATATCGATTCCTCAAAAGTACCATATTCAAACATATCATTTCCATACTAAAGGTTGACAAGATTCCTAAGCAAACATAAAAAGGAACTGTTTCATTTCTTCTTGGAAGCTTGTGCGTGTAAAAAAACTGTCTGTTGATATTATTTTAGACAAGTTTTGCTTTCATTTCATTAAAAAGTGAAATGTTGTTAAAGCACACGAACAAGAGTCAAGCAAAACACAAATATTCAGTTCAACTGCTGCACTGATATATATATATATATATATATATATATTTACCTGGATCACACCTTTGGTCGGCATTTCGTTCGTTAAAAATGTACATTACGGGGGTATTTTCAATAGGAGGACAGTTTGCTGTGCACTTAATGTTTGAGCTCTCTGTATTACTAAATGAGAGGCAGGCAATTAAAAACTATGACTCTTTCCAAAAGTTAGGAGCACCCTCTTCAATTCGGTGTATGGGTTTTACAATCTAATAATTCGAGTGTTGCGCAAACTTCTCCTGAATTTTGGCCGTGTATATCTCCCTGGTTCTAAATATGTACATTAAGTGGACAGATAAGTATTGCGAAATACATTTTAATATTTTGTTTATTTTATTATAACTTGTGCGAACGTCATACATGTTAAAGATACCACATATATTGTTGCGGGCACTGTTGAAGTTTAGTGTGATTTTTTTTTAATTTTCCAGTGTCTTGATGGTGCAGATATATTTAAATATATTTAAATATGTGTTTGTCGACCTAAGGTCGCATTTTAGACGGTGTCAACCTAAGGTGGGATCCAGCGTTATATATTTATATATATATATATATATATATATATATATAATTCCGGAAATCGGATAGGACGTCTGGGTTCGAGTCCCAGTGGAGATGGTCAATTTTTCGCCGAGTTTGATTTCATTTACTGATTTTACTTTACATGATTTTAACAGATATACATATACGTATGTATGTATGTATGTATGTATGCATGAATGCATGCATGTATTTGTATATGTATGTATGTATGTAAGTATGTATTCGTGTATGTATGTATGTATGTACGTACGTATGTATATGTATATATATATATGTATATATTGTGTGTGTATTTCTGTCTGTGTTAATAATTTAAACTTAACATTAAAAGAAGGGTAAAAGCTCAAATCAAGTTTTGAAATGTTAGAGAGGTACAAATTCTAATTAGCAATTTGGTGAAATTTCCATTGAAATCCAATGTGTGGTTATCAAGATATCAGCACTTAAATTTGTCACATTTCCAACGCAAAGTGAACATGAAGCAAGCACATATGACGTCATGGCCTCACATTAATGAGTAGTCTTCTTTTTTGATTTAAACTTCAAACCAATTTTTCCTCAAAAAACTCATGTTATCGGAATGTGATTGCATGAGAGGTATGGGAACGAAAAACCGTTCCCCTTCGCCCCACCCAATCATGTTCTTATTTCGGGCAAGGAGGCAGCACTCAAAGCAGAGCGTAAAGTGTACCCGGCCAGGACAATAAATGTCACAAATACTTCGTTATTTATGAAAATAGCAATACAGTGCCTTTCAAGTTCCATCTAAGCCAGATTTTATTTAAAATTTCGGAAATTACACAGATCGATGTGATTAAAAATTTACTTTGAAAATTCCTAAAGGAGGTGAACTACCCTGCTGCCCCTCCCCGGTTTTGCTCACTTCCCTGATGATATTCAGCAAAGGTTTTGAAATATCGCTTCTTACATGGTCCTTTTGTCTAATTTTTGCAGTTTGGATTCCGCTGCTCCAACAATCTCAATTTGAATAAGAAAAATTAGTTTGCTTTTGTCACAAAATCTCCAGAATTGCTAGGTGGTGAGTACGTGACTTTTTTAAGAGCAATGTATACCAAGTACCTTCATGGACGTAATCCATCCTTCTCCCCTACCACTCGATTTTCTAGGAAGACAACAGGTTTGGCCAATCCATGCAGAATCAATGTCTACCAAATGCATACAGTGATTTGTCTTTATTCAGTCATCTTTAATTTGGCCGTTGATGACTGAATAAGTACTGTTGTTATCTCAATTTTTTGTCATACACAATTTGGTTTGTACCAGCTGTTCTAATAGGCTATTACAACTTGTGCAAAGGACCTTGCGTGCAAATATAACCACTCTTAGTGCAAATGTTACCTTGAAGCAATGAGTGTTCTTCAGTTCTATACTCTGTCAATAAATTAACAGCTTTGTAGATGAACTTCAATCTCAAAGTGTGAAGACGGTGGCATTCACATAATTCATGGTGTTTGAGAGAACGTACAAACCAAACTTCAACGGTATGCTTTACACGGAAGGAGTGCCATAAAATAACATTAAGAAAGGTGTAATGATTTATAGATCCGTTTCACAGTGGCGTTTCCAAGTTTGATCATTTCCTAGATCGCAGACTCGCTATTCAATAATGATGGCGATGAGTCTAGCCAGGTGTCTGTGTTTATGTATCTATTATCGTTAGTTTACAAGCAGTAAATGTACATTTGGGTGTGATTTTAAAGTAAATCTAGTAGGGAGCGTTTGTCTAATATAAACTACAAGCACGGGAGTCTTACAGGCATAGGAATACTTTTATAAATTTTAAACTTAAGGACTTGAAAATTTGCCGTTTTGTCAGATTGCCGTGTCGTCAGTGCCAATAGCTTTGCAATCACAGTTAAGATCACTTACATAGAAATTAAACCTGTGTATTATAAACTTTCCACACCACCAGTAGCAAACGACAATAGCATGGGGAATATGCTTCCTTGAGTGAGATTTCTGCCGTCCGCTACCTATAGACTCATTCAGTGTTTACAAACAAATGCCGTAACAGCTGGGCGTCAAAAGAGTTGTCGTCACAATGAAAGGAAGATTCCAATTCGCCTACTTTCTGCTTGAAATGGCGCAAACGTTTACACGTGCAACACCTAACATAAACGCATGTGTTCTTGCGCATGCTCTGTGCCAACCAATGCTAACCAGTGACGTAAGGGTGAACACCCTAATAGATGGATTTTACCGACGTCACGTGATCGCTCGTCTCTGGTTTTGAAGGGCATGCGTCCATTGTGCCACAGTAGTAGCTATGGTTATGCCGTACGCGTGTGCTGTAAATACGCTTACAGCCGGTGTTTTGACCTTCAGTGCCTGGGAATCCCACTCGCGTGACGTCACATGAAATCCCCCAATCTGGAGAGCCTGTCAGGTTGCCTTACGAAACAAAGTTGAGGTCGCATAGTGACCAAATGCAGAGTCTTAAACGCAGGAATTGTTAATAATATCATTTAGAATCAAATCATTCACAGGTGTAAGAGGGGAGAGCTGGGGACTTTCTGTTCCCTCTATCCGGTCAGGAAATTTCCGTTTTTTCGGAAAAATACGCTTTTTAGGATCAAATTCAAACTAAAATGTAAGGTAAAAAAGCTTAGTCCGCTAATAATTGCCACATAGGTTTAATAAAACATTTTTCTTAACACTTTTTGACCCAGGTTTTACACACTAGTCAAATACCTAAATTTTATAAAATTGTGTTTTACTGCTTAACATTCTTTCATAATTGCTAAATGGAGAGTAAACATGATTACATGTGGGGAAAGGGCCGGCAAAAGAAAACAATTGCTAATTACAATTTTACAATGTATTTTCTACATTTCTATCGTTTGCTGTTGCCGGCACCTATTGTTCGCTACCATTCACCTACGAATAACATGATATTTGGTCTTAACTTCCTACATGGTAGCAAGCTTATTCATCATTATAAAGACAGGAACCCAGATTTGCCATTCAGAGTGAGCTTTAACAAAAAACCATTTATATTGTGAATATGTTTAATGCTTAACATGAGCCAAACCCCCTAAACATTCTGTGTTACATTGTGTTTTACTGCTAAGAAGAACCCTTGTTTAGGCTATCAAATTGTTTTGTATGAATAGCACTCAATTTTTTTTTAAAAATTGGAGACGTAATTTCTTCAGTACACTTTTACACTTGAACCACAATTTAAATACTAAATTGGGGATAAACCAACTTTCTTCATTAGGCAAAAGAAGACATTCTGGGATCATCTCGGTAATACGCCTTAATATATTTGTTCTTAGATAAAGCTGTTAAAAATTAATGCACACGGCTCATACAGAAGGAGAGAATAAACGCTAGGAACTGAAGTAATCGGATGAAAGTTTGTCATACTCAGTGAACAAAATTGCGGCCAAAAACTTGCCCCGTTGAACTGCCCCCCCCCCCTCCGTACCCCAGCTAAGCTAGTGGCTAAACCGAGTACAAAAGATTTTCTCACTAGAAATGCAGTAATCCTCAAATTTTCTGATCGTCGGCTGTAACGTCTTGTGTAGTCTAGCGGCAAACTCGACAGGTTCAAAAATTAACCCCCGTATTACCACTTTGTAAACTGTAGAGACTGCGCTAGAGGTAATGCTTATAACGTAACTTTTAATATTAGGCTGATTGTCACTTTTGCAAAATTTTCGAGCAAGCAAATTATTTTTAAAATTTTTCTACGTGCAACATACTTTAGTATTACGGTACTTCCAAAATCCTACTAAAAAGGTGACCAAAAAAAATGTTGTAGAAAATAAAGGAATTAATTAGCATTTTTTCATGGATTTTACAAGTAAATTTTAAAACCGACGAAAACACGTTGAAAGGTCTCTTTAAGATACACTGGCGGCCTAAGAACTAAGTAGATTAACATAAGGATAAGAACCTAGTCATTCATCATCGCAAAAGTGGCGTTATACAGAATAAGGGAGTTGGAAACAGCTCCCTTAAAAGATTTTAACGCTCAAACACTAGAAACATTATCCTCTTAATGACATTTATTCAGAACCTGACAAACTTCTTTCTACTAGCGGGATGCTACCGCGACTTACTTTCCAAATCGTACCAACGATAAGACCAACAAGGTTGAACTCGTAAAGCCGGGAAGCCGCAAAATGTTCTTAGTACATTCACAAAACCTCCCTGGTACATGTAACACAGTCAACAATACTGATCTCTTTTTGAAAAATGCTGGGAGTGCAAACAGACACAGAAAAGTGTAAAAAGATTAGTACACAATACATTCACGTCTTTTGCTGCATCAAGAAAAGCACATATATGCCGGAAGCATGGTCAGTCGTTTTCACATCCCGACCCCTTCGAAAATGTTTACTACCTGTACGCCCCTTAGTATACCCCCTTCGTTAACTTGTTTGGCCGTCTACTGGCCTGAATGTGTGCTTTTAATATCTTAGTTTTGTGTAAGATAAACAGTCATTCATCATCGCAAAAGTGGCGTTATACAGAATAAGGGAGTTGGAAACAGCTCCCTTAAAAGATTTTAACGCTCAAACACTAGAAACATTATCCTCTTAATGACATTTATTCAGAACCTGACAAACTTCTTTCTACTAGCGGGATGCTACCGCGACTTACTTTCCAAATCGTACCAACGATAAGACCAACAAGGTTGAACTCGTAAAGCCGGGAAGCCGCAAAATGTTCTTAGTACATTCACAAAACCTCCCTGGTACATGTAACACAGTCAACAATACTGATCTCTTTTTGAAAAATGCTGGGAGTGCAAACAGACACAGAAAAGTGTAAAAAGATTAGTACACAATACATTCACGTCTTTTGCTGCATCAAGAAAAGCACATATATGCCGGAAGCATGGTCAGTCGTTTTCACATCCCGACCCCTTCGAAAATGTTTACTACCTGTACGCCCCTTAGTATACCCCCTTCGTTAACTTGTTTGGCCGTCTACTGGCCTGAATGTGTGCTTTTAATATCTTAGTTTTGTGTAAGATAAACAGTCGTTTGGAACAGAAATGCTTCTTTGGCTTTCGGGTACTTCTTAAACCTCGAAGCATTGTGCCATGTAATCCATGTGGTGGATGTACAAAAGTAGGTATGGAAGAGGCTGCAAAGGACATTAAGAGTAAATTGCGATGTTCAAAGAGTTGTATGACCTTAAGGTGTATTTATGACTTATCTGCGAATTTACTCCTCAATCGGTGATAGATTTAATCGATTAGCATAACTGGATGTAGCTGGCCGAACGACTTTCTTTGTGTGCAATAGGGATGACTTGAAACACAATTTTTATCCAACTTGAGGGCTTAAATGAATGTTGAAGCATCATCTGCTGTTACAAGTAGCATGCAGTTCTTTGGTCCAAATGATGTCAGAGAGGGAAGAAAATGGGATAAACAAGCTCCATACCTTACTTCAAGTTGGTGAAAGATTTCAGTTCTATGCAAATGCTGGGGGTAGAGGTGGGTGAATTACGGGGATTGGTGGGATAGAGGTGGGTAGATCACGGGGATTGCTTGCAATAAGAAAACAATTAACGTCAGATGTCCAGCACCTTCTATTAAAATTTTTGACAAAGCTTTTAAACAACAAAATGACTCAATATTCTAATTATTTTGTAAAAATTTTTACGGATGCAAGAAACAGAGAGATTAAAAGCATTTAATAAATCCTTTTTATGGAAAAGAAAATCAATATGTTAACCTTTATGTTATTCCCTGTCCTTTGCATAGTGCTTTTTAAACATTTCTGCTTACTTTAATTTTAATGATTTAAAATCGAGAAAGTATTTATTGGTTGGACTTTTTCACTTGTTTGGCGCATTTCTTCTTTTTTTGACGTAAGGCCTCATTCAAATGTTTTGTCCTGTTTAATCATGTTTCCTTATCTTCCTCGATTGCTTCTTTATCCTCCCCTTTTGCGAATCTTTATTTTGTTATCCATCTTGTTATCACATTCCATTTATTTCATTTCACATTTCATTTTCACAGTATACGTCATTGACATCAAAATGAAAGAAGTGAGCTAAAGATTAAAACTTGGGAACCCGGATAATGCAGTAGCTACGTCAGGGTCAGTTTTTTAAGTAAAAGTGAAAAAAAATGCCTACATGTCATGTAACTATTGAGCATTTGGACGGACGGGAGTTGTCCCATAAAGTTCTTTAGTTTGGCTAGTAATCAGCTAAGGTTTACAGTGTGAAAAGTTCTTAGAAAATATAAACAAGTATAAACTGATGTCATTTTTGGCAGTTTTGATCAGTTTAAAACTGTTTTAGAGAGAGTTTCGATAGGAATGACGGAACCAAAACCTGCGTTAAGAAAGTGCGTGAAAGAAGTTAATGTTTGCTTCGTCAACTTTTAATTGGATCCTGCAACAAGTCTGTCTAGAAGTTTAGAATCACACGGCAACACCGAAATACGACGGCACTGTTAGTTTACAACCTGGTTTGATTTCGGAATAGAACAATAACCTTGGCAACTTTCAGCTCGTCATCGAAGATACCTTGCATAAGGGAGGCAGTGAACACAAGAAGGAGATTACACCACTGACGAACAATGGCAGGAGGCAGACTGTGAGAGAAAGCCGATTTCGAGGGATTTCAAAGAAGATGTACAAACAATTGTACATTCATAATTTTTAACTGGGAATAAAAAAGAGAAGGACGGCTACTGTTTGCTACTGTCATTTTCTTATTTGCTAAACGTAGGCTAAGGAATACCGTTTGCCAAGGGAGACTCGATGTTGTTCAAAAGGCATTGAATACACCAGTGATGATTTAAGAACAAAGAATATGTTACAGTCAACAGGTCAAGAAACTTATCATGCCTGAGCAGGGTTACTCTTTGTGCTAAGTGCCGTTTATATATATATATATATATATATATAAACGGCACTTAAGGGAGTAAACCAGTGGAAAAACACAGCCTCTGTCCTAAAATGGTTCGAAGTGCTACCAAACAAGCAGAACTCCACCTTTATAACCTTTGACGTAATTGACTTTTACCCATCAATCACCGAGGAGTTGCTGAATGACGCATTGGACTATGCCTCCCATTTCACTCACATCACAGAAAACGATAGAAAAATCATCCTACACACAAAAAAATCAGTACTCTACAACCAACACATCCCGTGGACCAAGAAGTCATCTACCAATCTGTTTGACGTCACCATGGGCTCTTTCGATGGAGCGGAGACATGCGAATTGGTCGGAACGTTTTTACTGTCGCAACTAACCCGGGAATTTGGCCCTAACATCGGCCTCTATAGAGATGACGGACTGGCAGTCATGGAAAACTCACCTCGCAACGTCGAAAAAATCAAGCAAGAGATCAG
>WURT03343099.1:0-24098 GCA_009936505.3 Holothuria glaberrima | reverse complement strand
TTATTGTAAAGAACACTGCTGCATTCCCATGGTGAGGCAAGTATTAAAGTGATCAAGATAAACAGCTCATCATCAAACTGTCTATGAACTTTTGCCAGCTTTTGTTTACAGAAGTAAGCCACATAGGAAACTGCAAATGCTCTCCATACAGTAGACTCAGTGGCATTTGAAGGTACTGTAAACACATTATCACTATGATAAACCATTCACACGTGAAGTTTAGGGTGATCTCACAATTTACAATTAGTCATTTTGAGGTCTAGATCTAGGCAGCAAATACTGATGAAAACTGAATTTACATGGAGTTTTTAACCAGGGTATAATGATGAGCTTGTTATCAGATGAATTGCATATTATCCCATTAGTGTTTTGTGAATCTGTTGTAAAATATGAGTCCCCAACCCATTTTGTCTATTTTATTTCAAAAAGAGTGCACAGCAAGAACAAACCCCACTGGTGTCTTCACCACTGATGGATACACGTTGATATTCTAAACCAAACAATGAGTCCACATCTAGTCCCTCATTTGACCGTGGGGACATCATTAGACTACTGTCTCCTGGTTCAGCTTGTTCTGACATGGTCCTCTGTCTATAATTTGAAAAATCAAAAGCAAAATTGAGAAATTTAATGTTTTGAAGGCATATTTAAGTTAAAATTAGAGATACAATTAATGCCTCTGTCTTCCACCACAGTGGTTTAAAATTTATGAACAATGAAACTGCTTCTCTGAATAAAAGTATTTCACAAGGGTGGATTTTACACAGCTTAATTTTGATTCTCTGTCATACCATAAACAACCTGCAAAAACCCAACGAGGCAATAGCTTTTAAGTTCTAGCCTACCAGAATTTACATAAAAATTGAAGGTAAGAAGGGACAAAGTAGATCTGGTATTTAAAGATAGTAGGTACATATAAGTATACACATACTTCCTCTTAATCAGAATATAAAGGTCAAATGACTATACGGACCACCCTCCCTCCACCCCAAACTTCAAATCTTGAAATTAGAAATAAAATTAATGCAGAGCTGTCTTCCACAAAGATGGCTGTTAAGTGTTTTTCTTTTTTCTCACAATTTGTTCTTGTATTTTTATAATCTTTTGATTTGTTTAGAGTTTATGCTTATTGTGTTTATTCGACATTTTCACTATTTTAATTGCATTTATTTGAAAGTGCTCTGAGCAGCTTTGCTGATTTTGCTCGATATAAAAAAATAAAATATTATTTTAGTTGATAATATATGGAAGTGCAGTATTATTGGCCTGGGAAAACTCTGCAGAATACCTCCACTCAGTGAGAATATTCCTAGTCTCTTAATTAGTACACAATATTGTAAGTCATGTTACTAATAATAGCTTTTCCAAAGTGCACATATCTGGCACATACCAATATTGGTTGAGGTGGCCAAAATTATTCTTTCTAGGTCTTGGGATGGGACGGGGGCCCATTTTTAAAAACTCTTTGCACAATAGATCTTAGGGTGATGCAAATGTTACATTGATCTCAACATCTTTACAAGTTACATCCTAAACTTAACTGGGCAGACTAATACCAGGTCTGGAAAAAGGGCACTTGATGACTCAATATCTCTCTGAATTAACTTTTAATTGATGATTCATAGGGGGTCAATGAGAATCTTGACTACCAGTAGAAACATCTTCAAGTGTTCTTTAATAATACACTTCATCTTTACAAGTTGTGGAAGACTTCAAGTAACAGTCAGAGATATATCTAACAGAAGTGTTTTACAGTACCGACACTCTTAGCAAAGCTACCTAAAAATGGTAAAAGCCCCATCAAATATATTTTGGACTTGTGAAGTTGAAGCATACATAGTAAAGGGGCACTGTAAATATTGACCAAACAAACTCGTACCAAATGGTACATTTTTTGAGTGATTTGTAGATCATGTATAGTGGGTAAAGACAGAGAATTGGGTTTTGGTATAGATGGTGTAAAGGAAACAGTGATTACTCTCCATACACACTGTATGTACTGTATTCGTACATACAGTATTCACCGTATAGTCACATGATCTTCCAAAGTGAAAATGTAAACTTCCCAGTGTAGAGTGGCACCAGTCTGTTTTGTATGCAGCTGTGCATATTTTTACACCTATACATATCAGGCTGTTTTTTTCCTGCGTCACAGTTTAATTGTTCACAGATTTATTCCTCATAATGGTATTTGAACACTCAACAAAATCAAAGAGCTTAAGACTGACTTCATTTGAGAACCACCCACTTCTTTTCAATAAGTTGCCTAAATTTGGACACACATTTTGTGCCACACTGTACTAAGGGTGGAAAAAAGTGGTAATAACTTTCCAGGGAAAGTTCATTTCAGGGTACAAATTTTGGCAGTTAGTGCAAAACTGGTGATTTTGAACAAGTTTGCAAAAATATTTGGAAAATTTGAATACCTTCCAAAAAAAAAACTGCAATTTTTTCAGTCCAACAGTGAGCACCTTCACAACATTACCTAGCTCTACTCACAGAACAATCTACATTGGATATGTTCTGCACATATTTTCAAACAAGGCAAATGTTATACATACTGTAGACATGTTTGTGTTGTAATGGGAAGTTGTTATTGGATGGAGATACTTCGCTTTGAAGTGAAGTTTGCACCACCAAGGTCATGCAATGGGGGATGCCCATTAGACAATTCTTTTATTCAATACTGTAGATTCTACAAAACTCACCTGGTTTCAGAGTCTTTGAGCTCTGATACTCGCCCCCTAATTGGGGAGAAAACTCTCTGAAATGCCAGACAGTGGCAGAGACACATCTTGCTCCAAGCAGGGCAAGATGAAGAGAGGAAGAGTGGTTCTACCACACTGTCCTCTAGCAGTGGGAGGGGGCCATCCCGGTGCTAACATTTTATGCCACATGGTACTTGCAGGCAACGTGGGGAATTACATATGTAAATACAGGAGGAGGTGATGAGGAGCGAGATAGACTGAAGGTTTGCTGGACCAAAGACCCCCTTGGGCAAAAATCTACTTACAGTAGATACAGAGTTAGGATTTAGGTTAAATACAGTATAAGTTTAGAATTATGCCATGGATTATCCTCAGGTAGGATTACGGCTTGATTAAGGATTTAGTGTGTGGAGTTAGGATCTTCAGTCTAGTGAACCTTCCATCTAGCAAACCTTTGTTCTAGTGAATCCTGCCCCCGCAATCATCGAGCGGATGAATCCTTCTTGACATTTCTTGAAGGCTTACCCTGGATTAGGAAGTCACCAAAAAAGGGATTTGTCATCTGCCACACCTGTAGTGGGAATGGGGAATTTACCCTACTGCCACATCATTGCCAGTCATCAGGGAAATGAAAAATCATTCTGTCTTTTGACATTTGGTGATGCGCTTGAGAGTATATCAATTAGGTTAATTTACACATGTCAAAACTAAACTTGTTATTTCAGGAAACTTTTGGAAGCTTTCTGGATATTGTTGTAATAAAAATTAAGAGTTCTTATCTCGTCAGCACATTTACATGAGGTGTCTCGTTAAGTAAAGGCCAAGTCACATTATTGCGGGCAGGCTACACAGGCTTGTTGCGTGGATGGATTTTGTTGCATGCAGGAAAATTTCTGCGGGCAGGCCAAGGTTTGGATGGGTTTCGCGTGGAATTTGCTTGCTGGATGCGTGGGTCTTGCATGTGCTCCGTGTGGCGTGCGTGCCAGGCGCGTGAGAGCTTATAGACTGGTCCGTTTTAGCTCCGGGCCACAAACGGGCACTGCGGGTTACCTGCGTGCCAGCTACTCTACGTAACACTTGCGTGAGAGTTGCCTGCAAGGCGCGAGTGTTGTGCGTGCCGCTAACGGGCATACAAACGTAGGTCAGGTGGAAAAGTCATCACCTCTAAGCCATATTTCATAGTGTCAAGATGCCCTGTCGGTCAACTTTGCAGTCATCCAAAAAGTGCCAGCACCAAGGGCCGCAAGGGTTGAGATAGTTCTTCGGTATCTTCTGGGAGCCGGCCATGGACAAACAGTATTTATTTTTTGTTGCATACAAAATACAACTCTGTGTTATTTCACGCCAAAATACAATATTTAAATACCTTTAAAACTTATACATTTTATACCGTTCATTACTACTTTTAATGATGACTATCTTGCGGAAACACTTTGACATAGTGTCGTGTGGGACTGTGGCACTCTCCAGCCAAATCGCATGCTGCGGTACTTTGCACCGGACGCCAAATGTCTCAGTGTAAGTGCTAGTTTCAGTCCAGGATCCAAACGCTCTCGAAGAGATGAGGTTTGCTTGGTTATGCGGGGCCCAACTGTCAGCAAAAGTTCGTCGAACATTTCTGGGGGCATCCGCACGAAATTCACAAATGATGTTATGTCCTCTCCCCGTAACTCCACCATGAACTGGTCGTACAATCCGAATCGTCTGCATCTCTCGGGACGCAACCACCCGGGGTCGAACATCTTCTTCGCCTCCTCCTCTGATCCCTCCTGATGATGCGATGCAGCTGCACTTGTACCTGCGTGAGGCCGAGTTGTACCTCAATGATGCCCAGTTGATACTGAATACGTGTCCTGTTAGCCATCCTGCAGAGAGGTCCTCTCTCTTCAAAACCAGACTGACAACTGAATGAATTCCTCTGAGGGGACTATTTACATGGCAGGGGTAGTCGCAAAACGCCAGCAACTTGCCCATAGACAGCCCTAAGATTACCAGCAGGAACGCAGTAACTGGCCCTCAACATGCCCTCACTTTCCTCGTGTGCCTCGCTCTATGCCCTCAGGAAGGACGGGCTACACGGAAGTTGGTAGTACCAACACCGTTCCTTGCCAGCAAAGCGCACGTTCCATGATCGCATCTGGCACACGCCCAGTGCGAAATTGCCACAGGTCCACTGCCAACCTACTCTCTTCAAGCGGGTTAACTACCTGTGACTTGTGATCGCTATGGGCCTCCTGCTGGTGTTCTGTGTGGCCCTCTGCTAGCAAACTCACGCAGCTTACCAGGACCAAGTGTTGAGCATGTTCAAAACTTGGTTGCAGGCAACTCGGATTTCCATGCGCACCTGCGGGCAATTACTGGCAAGATCTGAGCTAGATACTGTCAGGTCCCTGCCACCTGCGGGGAGCTGCGGGCAGCAAAAATTGGCACCCACAAGTTGCAAGCAGTGCCTGCCCGCAATAATGTGAGGGGGCCATAAGGGGCTAACTGTAGTCTTTGTTACAATTAAACAGTTGTTTTGAGTTTTACAGCACCTGTTCTTAAAGTGTTGGGGGGGGGGGTTACCTATACATCAAAGTATTGTTCTGCGTAAGGCACTTGATGAAGAATTATGCTGACTTGAATGATGATGTGATGTGAATGATATATCGAATTGGAACAATCAAACAAAGGAAGGAAGTCACTTTAAGCAAATAAACAGTTCATCCTTGACAATTTTCCTGCCATTTAATGGGTGTAAAAGTATTAGTATAAATAGAACTTTTTGTTGTGTTTCCTTCCATAGTGGAACCTACCTTGTTGAACACTGCAAAAGAAAACAACTTTCACAAGATAGATACAGTATCTATGAGAAGTAAACCAGAGGACCCCTAACAGGATTAGTACATTAACACTGGGTGATATACAGTACTGTCAAACAAATGATATATTAGTCATATTGTTATGGAAAAAAATTGCTGTCAGTGGCAGGGTTTTGGAAGGGGCAAGAAGAGGGGGAGTGGGGAGAAATTCAGGATAAGGGGCCACAGAAAAGTAAAAGCACGTCAGCCAGTTAGCAGCATTACATTGTTTTGGTTTGAAAATTGACTGGAGGGGGGGTGGGGGAGGAGGAAAAGAACCAGTAAAAAGACTGTCCCCAAGCCACCTCCCTCCCTTGCAATGTTTGTTGAAATAATTACAAATTAACTGAGGGTGGCCTCCAAGATCATATTAGAAAGTAGAAGACTATAGAATGTCAAATTATCACAAATACTGTAGTAATCTAGAGCATGATTATTGCATGCTGTGTAGAGCATTATTAAATAATGGTAAGGCAAAATGCAAAATGGCAGCACAGTGTGCAGCTTTTAATAGTGAAAAACAGTGAGTACAACAGGATAATCCCTGAGTGTAGAGGGCGCATTGGCACCATATACAGAACAGTAGCCATCCGGTCCAACAGTTTTACTTTCACGTCACTATACGAAACAAGCTGATAATGATGCCTACAGTATGTTGAGATATGATTTATGTCTAATCAGGCAATGTGTGGCAAGCTTTTAAAGTTCCAGTTCAAAGGTCCACTGGAAAAATATTAATGATAACAAAAAAATTGCTGCTCTTAAAATTATCTGTCAAATTTGCAAACTAAAAATTGAACAAAACAGCAAAGAAATTGAAAGACTGGTGTACCATGTGCTTTAACTTTAAACATGGTGCACATCTACAGTATCTAGGCCTACCATAGCAACCTCAACTGCATAATTTTTATGGAGACCAGGGTTGGAAATAAACAAAGGCCAAGGAGGCCACAGACTCACTGAGGCCATATTTTTGGCAAAGGCCTTGGTGCCCTACAAAATGGTATACTTTTCAAGGCCACTTTGGTTTTTGTGCCCTTCCTTACAAAATACAAACATCTGTATACCACATTACACAGAATATTCTATTTGGCCTTGGTGCCCTGTGAGATTCATAAATGTGCCCTAAAAGCGAACACATGAAGGGTCTTGCCTTCATGATGTCTTATTTCAAGCCCTGGGATCTAATGTGGAATTATAGCAATATCAGATATTATAATGTTCAAGCAAAATAACAAATTTTTGTTTGACAACAGAAAACATGATACTTGCTGTGAAAGCTTACAAACATTCCTGCATCTTTTTAAGATGTATACCTTGTTCTCTCAGACTGAACTCAAAGCTCGCTTTTTAAAATGCACAGCATTCAATGAAGATCTACTGAAGTGAATATTGATGAGACATGATGTAAAAGCACTCACGGCAAAGATGAAGAGGTCCCATTCTGGAAAAATCCCAGCCCCATACCTCCAGTAGAGAGAAAGCGAGAGCTAACGGGCACGAAGTACGTAGAGGAGAAACAGCAGGAGTAGCGATGGTGAGGTTATAGATGAATGTTTAATTTGTACACAGCAAAGTTCCATGACAGTGTGAACATAGTCATGATGTGTCGAGACACACATGTGAACACAATTGTGAAAAAAAAAGACAAAAAAGAAAATATGTTAGTGCTGGCTCAAATCCAAGTTGAACAACCAAGTTTGCTCCTTTTTTTTCTTTGAGGAGAGCGAAAAGTTTGGAGTGCATGAAGACAGGAATTATCTCAGAAGAGTGTTCCTAGAGCATCCCGTTACTGAAAACTTTACTATGGAGAAATGACTTAAATATCCTGTAAGGGTAGTAAATTATGTGTGAGCTATCACGACCAGTTAACCCAATAAACTCAACAACACAGGTACATAAGAGTGACAAAACCACAAAGTTACAGTACAAATAGGAATGGAACTCAGGTCATTCTTTTCTAAGAAACTTTACAGTACCATGATTGGGCCACTGCATGTTACTTTAAAAGGCCTACTCTTTGTGTAGATGGCTGGAAAAATGGAGGGGGCAGCTTTAAGCAAATGATATCACATAGAGGTGGGAAAAAAATTAGGAATGGGGGACCTCCTGATGGGGAAATAAGAGTAGCTGGGGGAGGGGAGGGGGATTTGGCTAGTTTTGTACAATAAAACATGTAGAAGTTGTGGGAAATTTCAATAGCTTGCCATGAAACAAACATTTTCTGGCCCTGATGTCACAATAAAGGTCACAGGTACATATCTTAACACTACTGCCTGCTTTGACTGTTGAAAATTTGATCTTCCGTTTGTATAAACTTTGAATTCAAATGTACAATCACAGTGGCTGAATACCTTCTTTATAACTTTGAAACAAATTTCTACAATTTCTAGGCAAATATGCCATCTTATTTTCATGTTTAGAAAACATGCCAAAAGAAGTGCAAAGAAAATTAAACAGAGAATACTTTCAACTTGCTATGGTAAGTTCCAGCAATGTTTAAACTTGCTTCAAGTCCCTCCCATGATACACTCACCAACAGGTATTTTTGAGATTATTACATGGAATTAATCAGCACATTTAAATTGCAGAATCTTACTGATGCTTTTTTATTCTCTCTGATTAAAGTACTGTCTTCTCTTGTGTGTTCTTTATCTTAAACCGAGGTGATGGATAACAGTTTCAAAGAAACAAATAAACTACATACTCCATGATCCAATCCTCCACCCCCACCCCAACCTCACCCCAACCAAAAACCCCCTTAATTCATACTTCCTGTAGCTTTTGATTTCATCCCCTGTGTACTGAAAGCACAACATTCATTCACCATTCAAATCTTGTCAAAGTTTAAATTCAGAAGATGATCATTTCCATCATTTTATGATAGTAGATTCTGAGATGACTGGCATGCAGACAACACCATTGGCAATATTTAATGATTTTCTTCACTGTAACACCTTGTTCTTTTGTATGGAACTGTGCACTTAATGATTTACATAATTATTGTTGCAAAAAGCATATTCATTATATATACAGGTCTATAAAATCATTTTAAAACTGAAGTACTGTATGACATGCAGGAAGCTAGAACCTGGCCACAAGTATAGTATTTTTGCAAAAAATTTGTAGCTACAGTATGGTTAGCTTCCGAATGAAGTAGTACCACAGATTTACAGCAGTTTCAAGAATCTTGTCAGGGATGCAAGGCATGCAAAGCCAATTATTTACTTTAGAGAACCACTGCTGAAGAGCAAACAGAATCTGGGAAGCTCCTTATTTGGTAATCTGGTACTTGCAAGAAATTTTAGCTACTGAAGGGGAATTGTTTCTTTTTTTATGCGTAGTACTAAGCTGAGGGAACTTTGAAATATCTAGGAGGATGATTTTCTGAGCACTACAAAATGAAGGTATTACATCTGAAAAATACACCATAAAAGAATTTCACAAATCTTACTAATGTGTTCGTTGACTAGAACCCAGTTAAGAAATCAATTACAGTATTGTTGAAGGGCAATTTCATTTCTCATGCAAAAGACATGCAGTTATTTGTAAGACATGCAAAGCCACCACAAATATGGTTTTGAGATAACAAGGGACTAACCAACTCAACAGTTAAGATCAAATCTGGACCCTATTTAAATAGATCAGCCAGTTCGGACAGGAAAAACATAGATAGCGCATGCTTGGTTTAATCCCTCCCCTTCCTTAAGGATCAACTCCCCAACCTCCCAACTGCTGGACTTCTAAGTTTAAATGGTACTCCCCTTTAATATCTATTATACCATAGCATCACTTATTTGAAACATTCAATGCTACTCAAATTTCACTAACCCAAAAAAGTAATTTCCCTCTTATAGAAAGATAATATTTCAAGTTTGCAAAAATGTTTCTGTAGTAGAGTGTGCTACAATTCCTGTTATGTCAAAGTACCACAAGTCATACTACAAGCCTACAACCAATAATTCCTGACTGTATTTCAAAATATTTGGCTTTTCAATGTATCTTTTCCTTTTCTAAGGCACTACTACATTGCTGAGAAGATCTTTTTAGCTCATAACACTGGTTGACATACATGCTGGTACAATTAAACTTTCTTCTAGATTTTCCATAATAAAGTCTTGCTACAGTATACAAACCACACAGTCATAAAAGTCTCTTGTTACCTGTATATTGTGAATCATATCCCCGGGTCCCTTATTAATCTAACTCTATTGTTACAATTTGGCCAGTCATGGAATAATACTGCAGTTTGTACCAGATTTCAAACATTGGTACTAAAAGCTACAATGTCAGTTTTGTTCAATACAGCTACAAAATACGCGGTGTGTGGACCATGCTATTTATGCATAAATGTTTCACATAAATTCTGAGCTGACATGGGAATCATCGTAAATCTGCATTGATTTTTTAGAAGTTCTTTAAATTTAGTGGATGCCAAATTTTTTGGAAAAAAAAATGTGTAACTTCATACTCTTTCAAGTACTATGCCAAAATAGGTCTTGAGCTTGATAAAATATACTACATGGTGGCCAATGGGGTGTCTGGCCATCTGAAAAGTGGGTCACGGTGGAAAAGTTTGAAAATTGGCCGTATGATTTAAACTGATCCAGTGCTAAAAAACCCAACACAGGGAACAAAGGTATTAAGCCCGAAGCCACACTTAGAAGGAAACAGTAGAGGGAGGGGGAAGGGGATGGGGTGGGGGATGTTCTGGGCTAATGTGCAAATTTCAATTTCAGTTAATATGGGTACTAATGACAGATTAAGACAAGTATCCCTACAAACAGTAACTTTGCTCCATTGTTAAACAGAAGATAACAACAGTTAGTTGTAGAACTAGCAGGTATCCCATCTCAAATATTTCTGCACTACAAAGAAGTATTAACAATTAGCTAAACTTACTTCAATTTTAAGTGAAGTAATGCAAATCAAACAAAAATGAAAGTCACAGAAAATGTTAGTATTAAGAAAAGTTAGTTAATGTGAAAACAGGGTATGAAAACTTCGTAGTCTTGTTCTGCACAGTATACATTTTTACCGGTTTCTGTGTAGTAATTAGTTACCAGCTGTTACATGAGTTGTTTTTCATAATCATGCAACACACACACATACATACACACACGATTCAGATGTGCCCACCTAACAGTGATGTTAGTGATAACTATTTTTCAATACTATATATTGCACTATACACAATGGTATCAGCACATTGAACCATTTTCTTACCTACAGTAAAGTTTAAGTAATGCCTTTTGCAGCTGATGCATATTTCAATTTTTATTTCCAGGATTATTATTCACCTCTCCCCAAAATTTTGATACGTCATAGGTGTGGCCAACGTAACACTTCTAAATGTGTACATTTGACATGTATGTATGGTACTTCTATCAGTGGTATATCCATGTATGTACCTTTACTGCATACACATATATCTTGTGTACAAGTTACACGTCAACACTTCTGCCTGTACCTCTAACCATACCTTTGGTATTTTAGCTGTTTCTCCACAGCTGTTTTCTTCTCCTGACTGCTCTCAATAGGCACATCATCAGGGAACTCGTAATTTGCGGATCTTGATTCATCATTGCGAGAACTTTCAGCATAGACTTTCTGAGCCAAATCTTCATAGGTTTTGTCCATGGGACTTGGTTTGTGTTTGGGAAAGGCCTCGCATTGGAGAGATGTGAAGTGAGATGAAGCTGAAAATAAAATAAAAATAGAAATAAAGCTACAATTTTGTTTTTGTTTCTGATCACGAACTGGCCAGAAATAGATACAAAAGTTTACTTCATCATGACATATGCAGTACCAAGAATACAAACCTGGAACAACTTAATACAGAGTTCTAATAAGTTGTAACATATTATATTATACCTGGTATTTGCACAAAACAGGTGCCAAACTCATGGTAAGTATCGTACTACTGTACTGTACACTAGTTTGTATATACTGTTATTATGCAAATTATTGCACAATGTAGTGACAGGAACACAGCAGTATTTCTCTGTGTATCCTGAGTATGCATCAAATGTTGATAATAATAGTCTATTTTTGCAACTTATAACTATTGATTCTCCCATAAAGTGCTATTTGTAGAATGTTTATGACTCAATTCTGTATATAAAGTATACACTACTGTATAATATAGTGTTTCCTTTGCACTGGATGCACCAGACTACTGTACAAGCTTGTCTGTACCTCCCAATGATCTCAGTACCAGAACCTACGTATCACTTCATGTTGACATGGCTACATGTGAAGCACTGCTACTTACACTACTGTAGTGTACTGTAAGTAGATTCACTACTGTAATGTATCTTAACAGTAAGTAGGAGCAAATGTATCTAAATGGTAAGTAGGAGTGAAATAGATTGTCAAGTATCAGCTGCATCCTTCCTGTATTAATACATGTTATATCATTTTCACAGGATGTAGAATGCTAAACACCAAAGAACATTGTTTAGCTTTCCACTTTCATTTAAACTTCCCCTTCCCTGTTGTGCACTATCAAGGATACACCTCAAAGAAATATGAAAGGTCATGCTGGAATCTATACAGTAGGGTTGGGCAGGTCACATGACTGTTCTTCAGAGCCACTACTCCTGTCTACATGTAGGAGTGGACTATACCGAGTCTACTATCCTTGGAGTTGTGACTTCTGGGGAATTTTCGATACTGAATGGGGGAACATGCACAAAAATGATATGTGCTTGTATTAATACTTTGTGTTCTTTCTCAGTAGCATAGCTAGAAAAATGTGTGTAGTGAGGGGGGGGGGGGCTTAAGGGAGCTCCACCATTTCATGAAAGGGGTGCAGGGCTTACGAAAATGGACTCAATATTCCAGTGGAAAAAGGGGTTCAAGGAGGGACTTGTCAGAGTCATGCTCCCAAGCCCCCTCCCCTTTAGCTACATCACTGTTCTTTCTGCATTGCTCAATAACATAATTATCCTGGACAACAAAACTAGCTTATTTAGTCTTTTTCTTTACCAGATTGTGAATTTTCACTCTAGTCAACTGCTACAAATCTATTGGCAGTTTAGCTCCTTCCTAGATGAAAAGTCTACAGTGTACTGTAGGCCTAATGATAACCCCACTGAGCAGATTTTGTTTGCTTAGCCCCTAATTTGACTTAATAGTCTGTCTACTTCCCTATGGCTGCTTTCACAGTAAGTTCTAACATAGTATCAGGGGTGCCAGCAGGATTTGCCCCCAGGGCCTGAAAAATTTGCGGACTGCCGTCCTGGGGGAGGGGGTCCAAGGGGAGGGGGTGTCCCCTCCCCTTTGGAAAATTTTTGAATTTGTAATGTCCTCAGATGCAATTTAGTGCAACTATTGTGCAAATTTTAAAGGAAATTAACTGCAACATTTTTGATAATTTTTTTAGGAGGTGAACTGTCCTTGAACTGATGGGGCAGAAATATAATACGGTGACGAAGGAAGTTTCAAATGGATGTAAGCCCCAACACACACAATTCAAACACAGACAAATAAACTGTATGAAAACACATGATGGAAAGTATAAGTGGCCCCACTCCACCCACATAGCAATGGAAACAGGATTCAGAGTGGCGCTAGTTTCATGTGAACTTGAGTTTACATTGCATGGGCATCCTTGAAGTCATGTGACTGTATCAGCTTCTCGTAACAGTATAGGTCTTTAAATGGCAAGACACTTAAAAAAATATCTAAGTTGGTTTGACAAGCAAAGACCCTATCCAGACCATAAATATAAGTCTGAACACTCATATCAACATCTTAGACAACATTTGTTAATGCTTTGAAACGAAAACAATTGGGAAATTTTAGACCCTGTAGCTCTACGAGTAAGCAGAAAACTTCTGCACATGTATTGTGTTAGATTAGCATCTTAGTAGGCCTATCCATGTATTTGGCACGTTAGGCAATGACACAACTGCAAAGCCCCTCTAAAGAAATGTGCCTCGTGGGAAAAAACCTTCCAATTAAAAGTTGTCAATATTTTAAAGATTGTTTAAGAGTATTTTGAACATGCCAGGAGAATGCTTTTGTCTTTTTTGACAAATTTAGCCATGTTTGATACTGTAAAACGATGTAGGCCTAGTTTGAAATGGGCCTACTCTCTGCAGTACAAGATGTAGCCTATGCAGCAAGCTGTATATAATTTCGGCAATCGATCGAAGACAAATATTTAAATACGATTTGGCCAGGCACGGATCCAGGACTTTGACAAAGGGGGGCGCACACACAGGGGTGGTGCCAGGAAGCTCGACAGGTGGGATGGGCGGGCTGATCCATGATTTTGGAGGATTTTTTTTTTTGCTTTTTTGCACTTCAGTTCTTGCATACTTGCACTATCCAAATTTTTTCTTTTTTTTGCTTTTTGCAAAATCCTTGATAAAAAATCGTTGGTCATCGAAAAAAGGGGGGCGTGCGCCGGGTCCGCCCCCTGTATCCACGCCTGAAGGCGTAAGGAAAGCCAGTGTATTAAACACCTGCACGAAGTGTGTAGATACAGCTATCAGCTGGTATAGTACATGAGGAAAACTAGCCCGATGATCGCCATATAGCACCTTCATGGTCAACTGAGTCAAGTGTAAATAATGCTCACATGCCCCACTGACCACACTGCTCATTGACTGACCACAACAAGGTACCAGCAGACAAGCAGCACAAAAGTTTTCTTATGCAGTCACAGTATAACTCCCTGTAGAAGAGTCTCCTGGCACCTTATCTGCAATTTTATGGTTCACTTGGCCAGGCAGGTACAACCTGAGTGCTAAACTAATGAAGTGGAAATACCCTGAAAAGGCCCAGAAATGAGGGTTTTTGGAGAATTCCTACCTGCATGGGAATGTAAAGATTGATCGACTGAAGAAGTACAGATTGATCGACAGCAAAAATTTGTCGCCGCTTATAGGTATAATCGGCGGGAAAACCTGCTGCTATTGTTGCTTTTGCCGTCGATTGTTTTTTTCCTCTGCAAACGGTAGCGCTCGCTCACAGTCATAACGCAATGCACCACCGCCCTGTTAGGCTGCCGTATGTTTGCACTAACGTACACTGCCCTAGCCTGTGCCACACCTATGCATGTGGAATGAGCAAAACACCAAGTACACATATACAGGTCTAAATGACCACACACACTTAGCGCGGTATAATTGCTACTCTAGCCTTATTTGACCAGTGCTTTTATTACTTATTTAGACGTGCGTTCAAAAATCGTTAGGGCTTGCAAAATATAATAGTATGAACGTCTGTTCTGTATTTTTACTTTGGGGAAAGTCCCGGCCCGGCCGGCACATCGGCTTTGGCTTAATTCAGCTTTACGTTCAAACGGGGGACGGAAGCAATGTGTTGGGCTGGAAGCATATTTCAAAATTGGGTGAAAGCCGGAATTCCGGCTTTTGCCGGAAAACTGGCACCCCTATAGTATGTTTGTTAATACACTGTGTTGTAACTTGTACATTAGTTTTAACTGCTGGTATTCTGAGATGACAAAAATAAACTTAAAACTTATTCGTTTGCTATCTAAGTATTCATGCTATTGCTTTTATTGAGCAAACACTTTCACTTTGTGTGTGTACTCCAAAAGCCATACAACTGAAAGCCTAGATGCTGTAGAAACCACCATTTCAATGTGTTGCTTAAGCCCCTGTACAGTGAGAATTGTATTACTGGGGAGATGTGCTTCACACACAGATACCCTGGGTAGGATAGGCTACTGTGTGATTTTAAACAGGACCAGATATTGCATTGTGCTGAAAATTCATTCCAATCAACCACTCTGTGTAAAGCTAGGTCACACAATTCTATGTATTTTTATGGAGCACTGCCTTGAAGGTAGTACTTCCATGGAATATCAAATAGTTTGGTTAACTTTTAACCTGAGCAGGTATTTGGGAAATGACTGCATGAACAAAGATTACTATACACCATACAGCCTGCAATATGCCAGCCTAATGATGGATTAATGAATAGTCATTGCAAGACTAGCCCTCAAGACTTTATAGCTGCCCTTGTATAGCCTATGTGCCTGTGTCAATTAGGGTGTCACTACGAAGGAGCCATGAATCCATTCAAATTAAGTTGCTACTCCCATGATCCGGTACCCAAATCCAAACATCATACACCCTTTAAGTGAAATTATGGTAATTCCCCTTCATCTAATTTTTCCAAGACCCCTCTCCCATGATATTAACATCTAGACGAATGCACTGTATTGTTGAGTGACATAGCGAAGGAGGAACTTAAGGGGGGGTGCAAGCCCCTCCCACAATTCTCATGCTCTTCACCACTGCACAAGATTGCAAAAAAAAATCCATATCTGAAGCTCCTTATTAAATGGTGAAGTCCTCCTCAGAACCCCCATGAAAAAATTTTGCTTCAGCCACCAGTAGCGTTTCTAAGTACTGAATTTAATGATATCATATGACTTATTACAGTAGTTCTTGCCCCTAAACGAGCATTACCTATGTAACCCCTTCTCTCATACAACTGAAACTGAAATACACACTGGCATCATTCTAAAGCCTAACGTCTTCTTCAAGCCCTTTCAAGATGAAATAAATACAGTAGTTGCAGCTTCCTTTATTTCTCTAGCAAGGAAATGTGGTTATCCTGTTCACAACTGCATGCTACATTTAAAGGAGAATTGAAGGATACATAACCCGTGCAATGCCTGATATAAGTTTTGGTACTGCAACTACTGTATGGAGTTATAATGAAACTATGGTAACAGAATGAAATTAGATATTGTTAAACTGATAATGTTGGGAAGAAGTTTAACAGCCCAAAGAAAAGGAATCTAATTATCCCACAACTGAAAAAGGTGTACAGGAATATCCAAAACAGTGTATGTGAATTCCTCAAATATGTATCTATGCACAGAATTGGGGATGTTACACAGTAGTAATAGGTACTCCCATAAATGTATTCCATGCTTTGGTTTGTCATTTGTTTGTACATGATTGCAGTATATACTGGAAGCCCCATATTTAGAAATCCTTTCATTTCACTGGACACCAGCTTTCAACAGAACTTGCCATTAAAATATACTGTGCATATAAATCTGTGACCTCAGATGACCTTTAACCTCCACCAAAAACAATAGGATACTTCCTTTTACTATGGGGCATTTACAGTTTATATAAAGTATGAGAATTGCCAGAGTTACCATTCTTGAGTTACCCTTCTTGAGATACCATGTACCATACAGTAGGTATGACAAACTGTGGGTAAGTGGGGATTACATGTGTAAAATAGTCCTGAGGTAATGAGGGGCGATGTACTGCAGATACACATCATGAATGTACATGCACCCACACATAGACACACCTGGATCATGAATGCATGTATATTTTTTCTATTTGTCCAAACCACAAATCACATTTTGTAGTTGTAACATTTGTATCCTGCTACAGGTAGAGTATTGTACATACAGACTAAGCTTTTGAACTCTTTTATCACTTGATCACGAGTTTTCCTTTCAGTTGATCGCAACAATTCGGAAATATTGGTAGTACTGTAGTTTGCAGCAAGTCAGCTGTTTAGACCACCAGCAGTGTAGGCCAACTTGTAAGCTACGGTACCATAAATCGACAATCTATACATAGCTGTTCTGGAATGTTCCTGCATAGAGTATGAATCCTGACTCCATGAATGAGAGGGCTGCTGGTAAACTCTTACAATTGGATTCACCCAAGGGACTGTTAAGAAGTGCACAAATCGGCCTAATTAGGAGAAAATGGTGGTTGAGATTTGATAATACATCAAATATTGCTCCAGTTTCATCTTTGCAAAAAGGCCAAGCTCAGATAAAATAAAGATTCTTGTTTTACACTGTGAGCAACTGATCACAGTATTGTTCAATGTCCTCAAAATTTTATGTTAGTTTATGTAACTTTTGGATAAAATGCACAATTTCTAGATGACACTTTTATCAGAATTTGTGAGTTGTTTCTGTTAAACTATGAAGCTAAATAACCTTGCTTGCTGAACCAGTTTTGGGGTGATAAAACATTCTCACATAAACTGAACAAACTGCACTTGGGGGTAAACTAGGTGGTACCCCCCGGAGCTAACTACAGGAAGTTGTGTGGGGTCTAATCTTGCTCTAATAACCTCTCAAGGGAATCCACTATAACAATACCAGATATTTACAAATTAATGTAACTACCTTGACTTCTTGAAAATCAAAGTGATGCCTTTCAAATAGTTATAATTACAAATGTTGGAAGGAACTCTTGCTTTTAACATCAACCTAACTGTTCTTCCGCTTTTTTATTCAAATAAGTTACAATTCTAAATAATACATTTGATACAAAATAAAAATATGTCAAAACCATGATGCCCTTGAAGCATTTTTGCAGGAACCTTTGCTTTATAAACATTTGATATTCTGGCAAGAACTACCACCAGTGTTTACTGTGACATCAATACTGTAGTGTGTAGTGTCCACTGAAGTAATTGCAAAACATGACTCCTATACATACAGTAGACTGCATCTAAATATTCTTTGTTTTGAAATCTCATGTTTTTACACTGTAGATAGAACTGGACTTTAAAACAAAAGAAACAGAAGTATTGTAAATAACATTGACTAGCCTTCCCTGTGCTCGTAGTTGGACACTGTTGTTTTAAACAAAAGTTGGTTTTTTTCCTCATAATTTGCTGTACAGTATTAAATCTATAGTGCTGCAACGACAACTTCCTGGTGTTACACTCATAATCACCATTCAGTCATCACAATCTCACTTTGAAAGAGTGGGTGCATCTCTTAATTTCAGATCTGCAATCTTAGACACTCCTCAATGGACCCACACAATTTAGATCACACAATGGGCAAATGAGCTAACAATATGAACAACTTCATTGATGAAAAGTTTATTTCTTTTCAGGAAATTTTCTTCTCAAGAAAATTTAGTGAAATAGGTCTCATGCCTCACCTCTAAGGGTATCCATTCAAAACCCATTCAAAAAATATGAACACCCTTACAGACTTGACTGTTATCAGTAGTACAGTAATTATAATAAGCCAGCCTTGCATTCAACTCACAAAACATTGAACTTGTCAATCTTAAATCCTGATAGTAATAACATAAAACTATACTAAGCTCTAGCTTGAAACAAAGTGGTCAATCAAATTAAACTGTCCACTACCCTTTGAACTGCAGGGCTATGGTATGTTGCAGATTGTGTCAGTTTGTTCACAAATGCTGTGAATTTTGTTAAAATTCTGCCTGTGTTAATAGAGCGCAGTGTTTTCCATCATTATGTTCCCAGCTGCAATAAAAGTACATACAACCGCTTTACAATGAGTTGATCTCTGGTGAATTCTCTCTTTCCCTACACTTTTGCAAATATCATCACCATTTCCAATATTTCGACGATGATTGGGGTGGGGTAGGCAGGAAGAAAGGACATAGGAACCTACATTTTGTATTGTGATTGTTAAAATGATGAAAACAAATGACATGTCCACTTATAAATGCAAGCTTTATAGCGGCTGCAACAAATCCTGTTCAGAAATCTCTGTCTAAACAACACCTGTATGGTGATTCATTATTTTTATGTATGCCAAAAGCACCAGTCATGGGTATGAGTAAAAGAACATTATCTGCGTTGTGAGTACATGCCCTTTTTCATGAGTATGGTACAAGTACAAATTAATTCTCATGAATACAGGCAATAATTGTGCACACCAATGAGTTCGAGTACATGCTCACTACAAGCTTGGGTGTGAGCTATATTATTATCCCAGCTGGATCGAGCATCATTATCTTTACATATGGTTCTAGACAACATGTCCTACTTACCATTGTCCTACAAACTATGTACAACAGAGCCCTCCAACTGCTACTGCACATTATCTTTTCATGACACCCTCTGTCCTACTTCGTTCCAAGTTCAACAATCATAATTAATTTTATTGCCTATAGCAACCTTGGAATAAGGTGATCAAAATGTCACCTTTAAATCAGGGTCACACGTTACACAAAGCGTCTTGTTGCACAATGTAATGAAGCCATAGCAAGATTCATCCACTGAAGACTAACATCACAGAGTGTACAGTATTAAAGGGAGCTATATGAAATGATTTATGTGCACAACCATCAGATATAATATGTATAAATTCACAGTAGGGGAGCAGGATGGAAAGATTTAAGGAATACTGTCAACTTGTTGGGACAATTTACATAATCTTGATTAAATACTCCACTAGGGAGCTGTAGAGTGAGTTGAACTGACATACATGAGCAGGTGATAAGTAGAAGCTCAGTTTTAACAAGTGTGACAGCAGAATAGACATCTAGTATACATACCATACTGTACAATGCAATGAAAGTAAGGTTTGACTGCTAGTGTGAAACTTGTATGCACGGTGGCATGTGCACATTTTCAAGTAAGATTGCCTTGAAAAGTGATGCTTTTGTCAGCTAGGTCTCCTTCACACATACATAGTCATTTTCAATCGCAATTATCTCTGAAATTTTGAAGACAAACACCTGGCATGGTTGGGAACAAAATTTGTAGGGTTCATAGTAGGGTGCATAATATGGTCATATGAGATTGACCATGACAACTAAGAAGTCACTTGGATGGATAATGGATATTAATTCACCTGTAGTTTGGAGAGAATATTGTAATCCTGCATTGTGGATATACCCACCTGTAGTTTGAAGAGTACTTCATTGTGGACATATCCACCTGTAGTTTGCAGAGCATACTATAATCCTGCATGGTGGATATATCCACCTGTATAGTGCTGAAATGGTTAAAGCAATATACAATAACTTATACAGATAGATCTAATCCAAGGCTTTTAGCCGAAGAGCAATGCACGTCTATTGTGGGGTCCCTGGATTTCAAGATTGCCTATAGAGTATATCTAAACACCTCAAGCTCACCATCCTGGCTATAAAATCCATGATCTGAAACATGTCAGTTCAATGGCTACCATGCCTCAAAATCACTCAGTAACTGCTGATATTTGTATTTACTGTTGACTGAAAATATACTGTACAGAAGAATGTTGAATTATGCTGAATACATACTGTACAGTACCGGCTGTATCAGTAGTACTTGCAAAATAATTGCACATATTATATATAATTTTTTGTTTAAAAAGTGCAACTTGTTATGAGAACTTTTCCTTCCCTTTTAAACTGTGAATTTCCCCCCTTTTTTAGTCCAGATCCTAAAAGAATAGTCCAGACCCAAATTTATTTTTGATATGTTAAAAGGAATGTATTCTATGCATTCAGTGAAATTACATTCATTTCCCATGTTCAGTTATCGAGATCTTAGCAATTGAAGTTGACACATTTTCTACCAAAAGTGAACTTGAAGCAAGCAGGTGTGATATAATGGCTTCACACTGACGGGCAATGTTTTGTTTTTCTTTAAAATTTACAACCAATTTGATACCACAAAACTCTAAAATATTCATATACCATAAATGTATCCTGAGCAGTGGAATTTTTAAAACTTTATATGCAGTAGGGGCAAGATAGCAACTCTAATCAATCCAAGGTCAAAACAATATGATGAAAAATAAAGAATTACAAAACAATATTGGCCCTTAATGTGAAGTCATGACATCACACCTGTTTGCTACAAGTAGACTACTGGTGGAAAATGTAATAACTTCAGTTGCTAATATCTGCAGAACCAAACAGGGGAATTGAATGAAAATTTCACCAGAATGCTTAGAATCAGTTTCTCTGTATTATATCCAAAATATTCTTTTAATACCTTCTTACAATGTTTTTTTTTTTTTTTAAATTAACCCCATCTAACAAATTCACCGTTTTCTTGTCAATCTTTCAAAAACCCACATACAATATACATGTATCTAGCATAAATAAAAAGTGCAGTCTCTTCAGTAAACTCAAACTTTCTTTCCAAAAGTGAATACATCACAAGAGTTGCGATGTCACATTACAGTATTTAGAATTTTGAAAGTCTGGGCCAAAAATTTCTTCTTCTTCAGCTACAAATTATTGACTTACTTTCTGTGAGAACCTTCTTTCTTGAAAATAAAGCTACCACGCTGCCTTTATATTGTGAATTTCCTATCATTGTGTACCTGTAAATTACAGTTTTTTTTTTTAAATACAGCTGTAAATACACATTTTCCCTACTTCAAATACAGTATTTTCTGTTTGTGTGAGAGTGCAATTATATGCAATATAATAAGAGTAGAGTACAGATGCAGTACATTTTTAAACAGTGCAAACACTGTATTCATGTGTGTCTATCATACTCTAGTTAATAAATTTGCATGTGAAGGGGTTATAGGACACACATGCTAACACAATACAATACAACTGTCATGTGTATGTCATCAGAACAAAACAAATATGTGAAAGACAAAACACACAGCCACTCACTAGGTTTTACATCAAATCCTATATACACTACAGTGCATTCTATATAGGATGCACACAAGCATACATCACTATTTACAGTCTTGTGTTACAATCAGTACTCACCCAATTTTGTGTAGTAAATTCCTGCACTGGCTTTCAAGAACTTCAATGCACATACAGTAAGTGACAAACACACAGTGTTGAGAAGAATGCATTCAACTTAATAGCAAATCTGCAACCACTGTCATATGACTGTCAACACAGCTGTATGCATGGGAAAATTATCACACTTCTTCAATTTTATACAACAGTGTACTTTATATGATCCATACAGGTATACTACTTACACAGTCTGTCTTAACCAATTTTGTGAAGTGAATTGCTATCCTGGCTTACAAGCACTTCCACGCAAACAAGTTACACAGACACAGTGATGAGAAAAATGCAATCAACGTAAGGAATCTGCAACCACCGTCATATGACTGTCAACTGTATGGTAAAATTCTCACCCTTCGTCAACTTTACTTAAAATTACTACAAAGCGTCTCTTAAAATTAGGGGTATATAACCACTTGTGTGGATTTATCAATATGAATCACTAATGTGCACTGACAACTGGCCGGTTTCTCTGCATGCCGACACAATTTTCCTTGAATATGCTAACTACAAGACTATGGTCACAGAGGCACTGTTACACTGTAACTGACATGTACTCTCAGATCCAGTTATATGGGAAATACATGGCTATGTCATCCAATTTCCTAAAGTTATGCTAATACGCATATGACGTAATCTGTGTCTTCAGCTCTTCCTAAAGCACAATTGATTCATAGGATTCTCGTTTCATCTCTGGAAAGTGGAGCTTGTACTTAAAGCTGCCTACAGGTACATACTGTAATTAATTGAAATTTGCCATTGCTCTATGAAATCAAATGCTGTTCAGAGATTAAGTGTGCAGCATGTTGGAGAAGACACTTGTACGTAATGTTTTCAAGTAACAGATCACAATTTGCTTTCTTGAAAAAGTTAGCTTTAGAGTTCAGATACAAAACAAATCTAGCATTTAGCAAACACACCTTGGTGTCCTTGGACTATATATATACTATATGTACAATATGTACAGGGACCACCTTTGGGCAGTTACCAGTCAGGGGAGAATCTCCCATTTGGGGAAAAATCAAAATGTCCCAAATGAGGGAAAACAATTATGCCAAACATTGTATGGGCTTGCTAACTAATGAAGACAATTAAGGCTTAGAGAGATTAGAGAGAACAAAAACCCCTCAAAAATGGAGTAGTAAACCAACTACTAGGACACGGCTTTTCTGTAGCTATGGCAATACACCTACCAAACATACATGTAATTCTATTAAATTAGACATTTTGCAAGGGGGCTGCAAACCCCATTTGCCACTGTCACTCATGTACACAAAGTATGCATGGGATTGTGGGTAAAAAAGACAATATGGCAGCACCTGGCTATGATCAATTATTTCTCTCCCAATCGGGGAAAAGAAGATTCTACCCAACAGAGGAATCTTGTGAACTGATTACATACAGTAACAACCTGAACATGAAGTTAAGGACAGTTTACAATGTCACATATATTTTACAGTACCTATAGATTCACTGTTTTGGTTTGTTGGTACCTAGTGCTTAGTTATATTTCAGCAAGATTTCATTGATTGTTAATATGCAATAGAACTTTTGTGCATGACGTCACAGAACAGAAAGTGTACCCCCCCCATTGGAGGCAAGGGTGTATCATTTCGAACAGCACCAACACATGCTGACAGCTGATTTGTGTACCGCATAGTCTTCTACAAGTATGTGAGAAGTCTACGTCCTGCATACAGTGTGCTTCATTGTTTTGCTGCCAAAATGACATCGCATGACATCAATGCATACAGTAATGTAGGGTCTACAGGTATGTACGGTACAGAAGTTATCAGACATGAGGGGAGGTTTGGCAGTGTGCTCATATTTAGCTTTCAGCTACTCTAAGTTTGCTTTTCAAGATACCCTTTCATACAGTACCCTATTTTGATTACCTTGCCCAGGTGATTTATTTGAAACTTCGAACAGATATTTTCTGTAAAACATGATTAAATTTGAAGTAATAATAATAATAATAATTATAGTTCTTATATAGCACTTAATCCAATTGCTTGGAAGCATAGTTCAAAGCGCTTTACAAA
>WURT03342988.1:12065-24100 GCA_009936505.3 Holothuria glaberrima | reverse complement strand
ATTATTCACCTATACATATGAAACCAAACATAAAGCAATATCGATGTAAGTGTACATGTATAAAAGTGAATATCGTTATCGTGGTACAATATACATAATCGTTTCAAGGTTGGCTAGTTGAAAGGTAATATATATATATATATATATTTCTATATATGGACCCCTATCAAACGATACAATGGCAATCACACAGCATTACAGATGAGAACAGCGTCTCTGTATGTACAACGCTCTGATAATTAGACTTTTAGAACCGGTTTTCTGAACAAAGACTGAACACCCACCGATGTGAATACAATGTTGACAGGATCATCCACTGAAATTTTCTTCTGAAGCTGATGAATGTTATCTTTACTTTCCTTGGTTACAAGTTCAAGCAGGTCAGTCATTTGAAAAGTTCCATTGAATTGGCCCTCTTCCATCATAATCACTGACTCCAGACTGGGAACACTGGAGTAACATGAACGTAATACTACTTTATGAGGCAAAGGCAAATACTCCAATAAAGTTATTTGAAGAAGACTAATTCTAGTAAAAAGATTAGATTTCCTTGACTACCCCAGACAACTCCCTCCCCAAAACAGTGCACCCGAGACAATTCCCACTCTCAGACAATTTCGCCTCAGTCAATTGCCAACGAGGCAAATTCCGAAATATCTAGTGGGGTCCTGAGGGAAAATAGTCTCAGGTGGGAATTGTCTGGGTACTGTCTAACGGGAGTTGCCCGGGATATCCTGGTCACGGTTCGACACAAGTCTCTTTCATGTCTTCAAAAAGCAAATGAAGTCACATTTGGTATGCAATATGGTCTTGCAACATCATTAAAAATAATTAGAAGGGCAGAAATCAAAGAATATACCACAAAAAATTATCCTTAGTTTTAAATTATGTTGGTGTGAAATACTTTTGCTTTTTTAGTTTAGTAGAGAGTGCAGTCGACTTGGGGAGTATACATTTTTTTTCATTTACTATGTTCATAAGAATTAAGAACATGGATTTCAAAAGTTTCAGAGTAAACCAACGCTTTTTCATGATTTAAAGGTATGGTTTAATAAAAAAATATTTTAGATTGCTTCCACACAGGAAGGTATAAGAATTTCTCTCCTTTTCTCCTACTTCCCCCATTCCTACTAACGCCTTCTCCAAGCTCTTCTGGTAATTGCCCTTATGTTGAGAACAAACCTACATCAAGACATAAACATAACATTTCAAGACAGAGATTAATTCTTGAATCTTCCCCTTACTCTTCTTGCGTACTTTTTATAGACGGGATATATATATATATATATATATATATATAATCAACGTCTTTTATGTTATAATCCTCCATGCAACGTATAATCATGCAAAAGGTTACCAAAGAATCCCGTGATACCTTGTTCAGTAATCAATGTTTCTGTTCTTGCGGCGCAAAAGATAGAAAAAGATCCATGTTCATCCTCTAATCTTACAGGCCTTGTGAGTTATCAGCATCAAGTGCTATAAAACTCAAAATGATAGTTATATTATTTGTTGTGCATCGACTAGGGTGCTCTACATGAGTGACCTCTTGTGCGTACAGTGTTCTCGGTTTCAGCAGGGAGTTGAAACAGAGCTCTCTAGTTCCATATACTTGCAGTTTTAATGCAAAGTGTAGAGTGGGCTTAACATAGTCCCTTACATCACTTACATTTGCCATGCAAATTCTGTATTACAAAGGTCATTTAGCGGTAACTCCTAAGCTTTCCTCTTCAGGAACCAATCAATGAAGTAGAACCCTGTTATATATACTTGTAGGAAATATAGAATACTTTGGAGGGTTTATAAGGTGGTGTTTATGAGACGATTTTTTATGCATTTTTATATTTGGGGTTACATTCTCATATTTACAAATTATTTTACTAACATTTGATTAGGCAAATCCAGATTGTGCTTGTATGTGCTCATAGGTACAAGTTGCTTGTAGTTACGTTTGGAGTGTAATTTAGAGTCAGTTTGATAGTAACTATCAGCTCAATCAGACTCATATTTAACCTTTCGTGTAGAATTATTCTTATATTCTTTAAGTTTGGGATATTAGCTTAAATTCTGCAACACAGGGGAAAAACAATCTTCAATGTTCATCCAATGCTTTTTTTTACTTTCTTTTATGGACTTTGAATTCTTGATGTGAGGTTCACGTGCTCATTTGATTCCTGCAAAAAGAACTTCAGCTTTGTTCTGTTTTATTGAGGTATATCATGTTGGAGATTCCATCGCCTAAGGCTAGTTTTTATAGCCAAACAGAATTCTACCCTAATCAAGTAACAAACAATAATACAAAGGTGCCCAATGCTTAAGAAACTGAATCATAGTTAATGGTTACAGTAAATCGCAAGTTGCACAGAAAGCCTCCTTGTACAATTGCAGATGCAGGAAGTAAGGTGCGTTTTTCTGAAAGTAGTTTTGTGTCAATTCTGTTGTCTTTTTACTTTTTAGTTGTATTGCATGTTATTGTTACAGTCATTTGCGGTTATGAGTATTCAGCCCTGGGCATTTGCTTTAATGGAGATGAGAAGACAAAGAATAACCATTTTAGTAAGATCAACTCATCATGACAGTGTCTTGCATTATCATGTAATTACTGTCGCTTCTGTTGATAACTAAAGTAACCTCCAAGTTTTCAAAGTTGAGAAAAAACTTACATTTTACTCTTCAGCTTTCCTGCATGGAAGGATTCAATTTCTGGAACCAATTTACTGAGCATGCCATAATAGTCCTGAGTTTTAAAGCTAGCATCTGTGAAGATGGCTTTGATCCCAACCTAGATAAAAGAAGGAACATTGCCAATATTTTGGCTTGGCTTCAGTACAATTCATAGGAACGTATTTTCCTGTATGAAATTATTTCACGAAGCTGGTACTTAGGCTATAAGGCATTTGGCCATTCATCCAGAGAATTGCCTTTATAACTGTGAAAACTTTTGTGTGTAAGGGCTATCATACGTACGAAATACCTTTGCACAAATTTGTTTGGAAATATTGGAGTATCTCATTTCTTTTTAAACATAGAACACTTATGTATATAAGCATGAGTTAATTTTTCCACAAAAATATTTGAAGTGTATTAGACAACACTCATACTTTCCAAAGTACGACTTCTACCTATGGCAAAGGCACGTAGGTACTTGAATACCGTTGAGACTGCCAGGTGCATAAAGATACCTTTCAAGTCTTTCTTTTCTCGGAACAGCTTATCCTGTTTTCTTCTAAACTGCATGAATATTACTTGTTTTTTGCTTGAAATTAGATTACGTTTAGATGATTTACATTTTATTGAATTAGAGTCAGAAGCTACATGCCAAATTTGCAGATCCTGCAAGCAAACAGGCAAGCATTTTAGACTGTCTGAACAAATGCCACAGGCATGACAACCAGGGTATTGAAGGGTTGGAGCCACCTTGAGGAGCTTTGATAAAATTTGCTTATTGAGCAAGTTTTGGAAAAAATATCGGGTAGTTTTCTAGACTGATACAGGTTCTTGAGAGACGAAGGAATACTGCAGCTCCGCAAAAAAGCCCATACATCTTTGATGCATTCAGTGTTCTGCAATGTTATTCGGAATAACTTGACTGCACAAATCATATTGAATAGTTTTGTCTCATTTTGGGATCGCCCTCAGTGTAACATGGAGTTACTATCACAGTTAAAGGTATATGGGTTTCACAGAAGTCGTAAATACTAAATATCAATCCAAATATATACCAAATTATGTTTTGGCCTCTTAACAGTCAACTTGTTCTTACCATATCCACTGAAGGACCACCGTACCAGACCCGTATACAACCAACTTTGGCTCAGTAAGCACTGGCAAAAGAAGGACAACCAACTTTTCAGGTTTCCAAAGCAATGAGGTCACAGAGTATCCATTTTGTTCACTCATTATGTCGGCAATCCATGTCTTTAGTAACATCCTTCATTGATCAAAAATATCAGTTGAACACTTCCCCCACGGTTCGTCCTCGGTTTAAAAGCCAACATAAATTGGCTTCTTCAAAGCAGTGCTCATGTTTAATTTATATTATTACACTTCTCCATTATTCAGAAACGGAATAAGTAGCATCATAAAGCATAAATGCCCCAACACCTTTTCGCTTTATATAAGGTGATAATTTTTTTGTTACGTAATATATTTCTTGCTAAATTAGTTTTTTTAAAAAATTGTAAGATAAGCCTTTTTTTATTAAATTTTGAATCCGTTTACAAAGCTTTCCTAAAGACAAAATGGTCTCGCATTAAGTCCTTCAGCTCTCACGTTGCATGTAAGAGACGGTATAACTGCATTTTGTAGCATTTGGGGTTATCACCTATTACTTTCTTGAAGTGTTTCTAAAAAAAATGTTTTCAGCCAAATTTATTTCATACAAAAGACACATTTTAGATAAAATATAGATTTTCCAGTAAATTCATACGAAAAGTGGGCTGTACTTGGAACTTGTTCGTTACTAGGTCCAACGCTTGATTTGAACGGGGTTTTCGCATAGGTGCAAATGATACGACTGTTCAATACGTGGGTTGAGACAAAACAAACTGAAATTAAATGCAGCCAATCACCTTGTTGATGCAATATAACAATTCATTTGGTTGATTAGCTGGATTGAGGTTCACAACAATACCACCACACCGAATGATAGCAAACATTGCCTCCAGCCAGCGAGAGGAGTTCATGCCCAAAACTCCACAACGGTCACCCCTCTGTATTCCTATGTTAGCCAACCCAGCTGCGAGTTTTTCTACCTAAATATAGACAAAGGAGACGTTTACCATTAACTTAAGAGTACAGAGATCATATGATAGTGATAACTTAGTTTTCTTGATACTTCTACATGTGCGGGGGCAGTCAACTGAAACGTCTGGTAGCAGAGCTACACAGTACACTCCAGTCATGGACCTCGTTTAGTACTTTGAATGTGTGGCAACTGTGTCAAAAGTACCGTACTTAATCAATTTTCCACATAATTAAACTTTGTGAATAAACATCTCTACTCTATGAAAGAATTGAAAGAGAACTCTCTGGGTTTTGTTGGAAGTCAAAGATCATATAAGGTCACCAGGAGGTGGGAACTTGAAAATGTCGTTAAGTCTATTGACAATAGGTGCTACCTTAAAATTTGCTAAGCTTAATATTTTACCATCCCAAAGATAAAATTAAAATAAGATTTATTTTTCACAAAAGCAATTTTTAAGTACTCGGGTTTCGTAATTTTAACTACCTTATCATAAACATGTGTGAAGATTTCTGGACTATAAGATTGCAAATACCATTCGTATAACCAGTTTGGTAATGGTGTAGTAGTAGGATCTAGGTTTCCCGCACATACAACTGGGCTCGAATTCTATCCAAGACAATTTTTTTCTTTTTTTTTTAATTTTTGGTCGTATTTAGAGGTCTTGTGATGTCACCAGAAGTCAAAGTGTGAAAACATTGTAAAACGTAATCTCAAAAAGGATAAATTTCAGGGATAAACCTCAGTGCAACAAAGCATTTCATTTCGACGAGGAATCACTAAGACTTTGGGCTTTCTGGTCTTTAATCGCTTTTCTTTCAAGACTTCCAGGTTCTCAAGTTTTTACTTCAAAATCCCGTGGTTCTACGGAATTGTTAAAGTTACTGGAGAAGTTGACTTTCATGCCTTTCGGAGTCTCACGCAATACAAAGATTAGTACTGTTTGTTTTAGGGAGGAAATATAGTCCAGCATTTCGCCCCCATGCCCCTGTTATTTTATAGCCTCACCAATTGTACTATGTTTAAAACTTCCCCAACGCCTATTTACATGTATTGCTTAGAGTAAAATAGCAATGCATTAAAGTAAGGTGGTTCATTGTCTGCATTTGCAATTATCTTCATGATACAGGTTACCTGGTCTTTAAACTGCCCATAGGTGATCCTCCGGTTTTCTTGACAGAAGATAAAGGCCTCTTGATCGGGATATTTTTCACATGCAGAATCCAGGAGCTCTATGAATGTTTTCCCCATAAATGGTATTCTACTGGGACGATGGATGTAGCTGTTGCTAAGCTTAACATTCTCCTCCAATCCATACGCCGATGTCCAACTGAAAATGAAACAAAATCACAATAAGTCCCACTTGACATTGATGTAAATTTACAGCCATTTTGTATTCCAGATGTTCTGCTTTTTGTAAATTTGGCATGTGTTACTGATTTGCAATCGCTGTTTATGGTTAAAAACAAAAACCATACATGTAAATGCACAGCCTACTTTTCTTCATCTTCAATCATCAAGATGCCCCACATACATACACAGAAAATTACATTATTAATGGAAAACTCACGCCTGTGTGTACGTACAATCAGGCTTTTACGTGGTAGGCCTACATTGTGTCTTGTTAATCCACCCACTTGCTTTTTAGTTTCCAACAAATATTTGAATTACCATCAGTTTTCATCTGGGCAAAAACTAATTATCTATGTATATAGATATGTCTTAAAGAGTTGGTTCTTTAATAATTCATCACAACCAGAAAATGCAAACCGTAAACTATGATTTTTATGTACATGCTGGACAGTACAGATGGTTTATGCAGACCCCAAAATTCTTTGTTTTCAAATTTTCACTCCGATCCTATTGGATTTGAAAGGGATCGTTAACTTGTAATTACTTACTCTCTAAACACTTGGGTCCCGTGAGAACTGAACCACAATGTTGGGTCAAATTTTGACCTAATTTGAGTCGAATGAAGTCTATTTTGGGTCATTATTTGACCCGATAAATTTTGTCGGCTCCCTCCTGACCCAATTTTGGGTCAAATTAGCCCAAGTGTTTTACAGTGTAGGTCCTAACTTACCTGGAGTATGATACTGCCTTGAATGGAAGGTTAAGTCTCCTGGCAGCTGCTTGGAACATTTTCTTTTTTTGTCTTGTAAGTTACAGTTTTAACGCAATTGTGTTAAATTATTGTCTGGAACAACTGTTGTTGTATAATAAAGGAAGAGAGCATAAGATTACCACTATTCTGTAAATTCAGAACTTTTCATTCCATACACAACTTTAAACTTACCAAAAACAGCTCATTCCAAGTTATTTCTATTTGAACGAGATGCATGCATGTGTGCATGGAATTGTGTAGATCAATCTGCATCCTATATCCAATTGCGCATTTAAAGTGCTCAAAAATAATTTTTTGGCAATACTTTCGGCATTTTACGGTGATTAAATATGATGTGCTTTACAATGCTGGTAATAAACTCCGCACTAGAAAGTAAACCTGCAACTCAATAACCTGTGTTGAAGAAACTGATTTTCAAAGATATGTTGTCTTTTCTGAAAAACAGTGCATTGTGAAAAATATGTGATGTCAACTGAGAGAGAAAATCTATTAGACATAGCTTATACGTTCCCTTACAATGTAGAAACTGCTCAAGGATTCCTTGATAGCTTTGCAAGCAAGCTTTGTATTCAATATACCGAATGCATCTACTTCTAATAAGGCAGGTAAGCTCTTTACTAGGTCTCCAGTATACAAAAAAGGATGTCCAAATATGAAGCATTGTCAAATTTCAAGGCAAAACCTGATGGCCACATCGAGAGAACTTCGTAAGGAACTTGCTGTAATGTGCCCACCTTAAAGCACATTCGGTGAAGTCTCTGATATGGAAAACAGAGGTATTTCTATGCCAAAACCTTACGACCATAGAAGTTTTTGAGTTAATGCAAATGAGGTGTTACTGCAAATGAGGTTTTCTTTGTGGTTTGGATAACCTGACATAATCAAAACGTCCGTTCTTTGATTCCTTACCGCAGCTGTAGTCCTTGTCAACTTTATTTCATTTAGTATGGGTAGGGGGGTCCCGAGTGGTGTTCGTTATTGCCAGGCCGTGCCAAGCAGTGCAGGGTGCAAATGAAAAAGAAAATCTGCACTTCACGTTCTTTTAATGAAATGTCACATAGTAATGCACATTATTTCAGGAGCCCTAAGTTCGGGTCATTGGATGCTTGCTAACTTTCAAACCAAAGTCAGGTAATTGTTTTTACACAATCATGGAAAAGTTGCAATCTGTGGATTTACAAATTGCATAATAATACAATTCAATTGTTGTCCACCATTCACATTTAGGGCGGAGGATAGCCTTTTTTTGCTACAAACACAACCTATGAAGATTCCTGAAATGGCGCTTCTTTATGTTAATATTCATTTTGAACCCCTGTCATTTCAAAATCTCACAAAGAAGAAATTGCAAGAGAATATGCAAATTTTAGGTAAAAAGTTACCATATCATTTTGTAAATGTACCATATGACAACTGACAAGTATGTAAAAATGCATTGAGATTTCCTTTAAATTATTTTACGTAGGCTTAAACTTTCACCAGAACTGCAGAAGCTCCACAATGTGTGAATGTTTTGGAATAATGTGATTCGTCCAGCGGCAAAGTATGAGAAATATCTAAGATTCCTTTGTATAGTTACTGTGTTAAGGTTTTCAAAGTTTAACCTACGGTGACCTGAAACTATCATTTACCCAAACCAACAACCTGATTCTGTATTTAATATTTCAAATAAATCTAACACGAATTCCCCATGCTTCAAAGCATGACATATCCTGTTGAATGATGTTTTCAGTTTTAGACCTGAAGTAACATAAGATATATTTTAATCTCTACCAAATTAAGCCAGTGTACTTTCTGCAACTTTATATATATGCATGTTACGTATGGACAGTTTCAGCCACAGCAAAACTATTAGTTCTTTCTTTATCACTAAAAATAAAGGTGCTAAAGGGGTCCTCAACTTGTCCTACATTTCGAACCCCTAATGGTTCTTCAGGAAACGACAAACAGTTCTGTAAAGGTTGTCTAGCACCTTTTATAGTTCCAATAAGAACCTTTTAAGAACCTTCTTGGGTTCTTCCATATGTAAGAACCATTTTTAAGGATTCCATTCAAAGGGGTTCCAAATACAGGACAAAAAGGTTCTAATTTGAACCTTTATTTCTAAGAGTGTATAAAGCAACACCTTGCTAAATATGAAATTGTTCCATGCCTTCTCTTAGAAATTGTGTTAACAAGGTTCTCGGGGTTCGGCCGTTGGTAACCTCAGAAGACCTCTGACCACCACCAAAAAGAAGAACTTTATTTCTCTTTGTAGAATTGCATGTACCATATGTCTTGAATAATTGTGAAAAGTTTGACCTCCAAGGCTCCAATGACCTATAGATGACTTTGGACAACCACAATCAACAAACGGGTTATCCCTCTTTACATAATGCAAATAAAAGCTAAAATAAAAGCTAACACAAAAGTGAAAAATATCCATGTTTCTTAGCTTATATACCCAGCGTATTAACGTTTTTCAGGCCCGCGACCAAACAAAGTACTGAAGGGGGGCGAAAAATTTTTCAGGGGGCAAAATGCGTAAAAAGGTATTGAGTCAATGGCAATGTGACAATTCTCTAGGGAGAAAAAAAATTTCAGGGGGGCCAAGCCACCTTGCCCCCCCCCTGTGGATACGGGTCTGTTTGGCTTCCGTTGACCACAGATGATAATTGACCTCCACCAGAAAATGACAATTTTGTTTCTCTTTAAAAGATGCATCTTTACGCTATGTATGAAAAGTACCTGCAAGCTTCTTATCTTTAGGTACGTACGGACCCAACAATAAGAAATGATATACGCTTGTCAGAATTTACCTCAAGTGGCCGCAGATGACCATCGACCTCCCCCCCCCCCCCATCACAACGAGGTTCTTCCTCTCAATATAAGGATTCACAAGCTGAGTAAGAGAATCGTCGGAGTTTCCTTTCTTGAAGAATCGTTTTAGATATGGATAAGTGTCACAAACACATACACTCACTCACACACACTTACATATCCACACCGGATAAAAGGTTTGAGATTTGGATTTGTTTTAAATAAAACCAAAAACAACAAGCCTAATTATTTTAATGAAAATGGCCACTTAAAAATAAGGTGTTAACATGTACCTAGATGCCAGTTTTGTGTAAGGTTTGCGAACCAATCGCTTCTTTGCCTTTTGGCTAACGTCATGTGTAGGGTGTCTTTTTTTAACCAGGGCCACGCATGACAGACCCATTACGTAGAGATCTCAAGTTCAAAATGTTGGTCAAATGTTAATGGTACTCTTGTAGTCCCATCCGCGGTGTAACTCCTGAGGGAATCAGAACTCCTTCCGGATTAACACTTGGTTTTGCCCTTCGTCTCTTTGCCATAAAGTCGAGGGGACGTTTGCCAACCAGGAAAGTCATTTTAGCCTACTTCCTTCACATACATTTTAAACCGTGAAAGTTTTGTAACATTAAAGAAATTCTATGGCATGGAAGAGATCCTGTGACATTTGGCAAGCCTATACTGGTACAAATATAAATACCTTTAGGATTCTCAGTAAAGACAATAGGCAACAGTTTACTTTGGCCTAATTGTAAAATAAATGTCACACACACACACCTGTATATAGTCCTATGTTATAGTATTCTCCCTGGTTGGTACACGAAAACAAACGTTGCACGGTACGCCAAGTTCGATTATACGAGGTCTTTTCCAGCTTAAGGCAATTATAGCATTCGCTAGGTCAGTCGTAAATGATATTTCTGTTACAACAACAAATATCTTGACGTTGACAGAATCGCTTATCTGATGAAGTGCCTGTAACAAACCCGATCAGTGCAAAAGTTCAAAAGTCCATGTTTTGAAATTCTCCCAGAATTTCATACGAATGTAATAGGCGACAACTTAGGCTCCTACTCAGGTTCAAAAGCAGGGCATGATAAGTTGCCTTTCGATGGAAAGCTTTTAAACAGTGGCGAAACTATGTGCTCGGAAATGCTTAGCCGGGCCCCGGTCCAAAAGGGGGCCCTTCACTGATGCAAAGAAAAAAGGTTACTTGTAAGAGGGAGGTGATATTCCTTGCTTGTAAGATGAATTCATATTTCCATGCTTGGTACATATTTACAAAGAATTTTATAGCTGTGTTGATAGTAGTGTTCTGTCAAGGCATGATAAATTTAAGCATTAAATTGAAAACATATTTGTCAGCTGAAAACAATGTGTAAATCGCCATTCAAATGTTCTAAACCAAGAAACCCCTGCTTTGATCCTGCATCCTTAGATTTGGACCTCCTGATAGTGGGCTCTTTAGGCACAGTAGCCGGGGTCCACAGGCCCATCATTACCGATGCTTTTAAACAATGTGGGCATGTGGGGATCGAGGATGGCAACGGGTGCAAATGAAGAAAGAACTGTGAATGGGAACATTAGTACAGTTATATTCCACCAAAACGAATGTAACAAAATCTTCCTTTGAGTAAGACTCCGCTAAAGCTTCAGAGGGAGCTCCGTGGCACCGTGGAACCCATTAGTAATAATGATACTCAATATAAAATGAACGAAATAATACAAAGAATGGATAAGAATATTTCTTCAGATGCTGAGCAAATATGTATTGAAAGATCGATAAGTTGACATTACTGTCCTGCCTGTTTTGTCTGTAAAAAGAGCGGTAGCTATCTGTGCACTAGTAGCAAGCAGATGGTCTGGCATCATATGTGTCATCCTTTTCCAGGAAGTTCTGTCCATACTTTCATTTAGACCGACTGCATGTTCAAGTGCTTAGAGCATCCTTGAATCCGGAAGGTGGGGGTTTCGAATCCTGGCCGGGTCATACCAAAGACTTGAAAAGTGGAACCTACTGCCATTGTAGTGGGTGCTCAGCACTCAAGAAGGATAAATTCTTCAAAAAAAATTGTATGTTTTTAAAAGTTTCTTCAATAAAATTCCCAAACTTTAATTTTTTCCATAAATATCCTAGAATTATTCAAGTAAATCGTACAATTTTGGTCCGATAGGTTCCGAACATTTTTGGTTTACCACCCACTACTTTGTAGGGGCTTCGGGATGTTGAGCTCCTACCCCTCCCGTCGCAAGTTTGGTCCCCAGTCAGTCTAATCCTGACGCCACCCCTGAAGCCGACCTCATTATCACTATAGTTGGCTCCTGGGGGAAAGCCTCCAACAGCTACTTAAAAGTGTGGGATATGTCACG